>OOFC01016892.1:0-11584 GCA_900323345.1 Pseudochromis fuscus
ATATAGGCCGCCATTTTAAATATTTCAGCCAATCAGAAAAGTCCTGGGATGTTTCTGATTGGTTGAAAAGCTCTGAGCTCAGTATGTGGAAGCTCCACACTGTGAGTTCGACTGCAGAAACACTTACTGACTTCTTCCTGCACTTTCTTCCATTTATACTGATCTGTACAGCGCTGGTGGAGATTTAGCCTTGAGCCCATGTGATGTCATACCTCATGCCATCAGCCCAGTAGTGGATTTAGGACTGCCCCACTAAAACCTTTTCATAAATGATCCAATTTGCCTGATTTTTTTTCTTCCTGGCTCTCAGTATTAACTATTTATGTTAACTATTTACGTGTTCAAGCTTCATTTTCAGTTCCTTTAATGAGGAAAGAAACACATTCATCATCTGAAGGATACACAGTGTGTTTTTGACATTAAATCTCAATGTTAATATATTTTTGTTTCTGAGAAAATTTCACAGGGCACCTTTTTAATTAGCTTTTCAGTTCAGGAGTATTTTCAGTTTATGATTGAACACTAATTAAATCCAATAAAAGTTTGTAGTAGCAGCAGGATCACTATAGTGATCACATGCAGGTGCGTCTTTGCGTACTTCAGGTGTACTGTGTTAGTGATCCTTGCAGAGAAAATATGATCTCAGTACAACAAACAACATACAAACACGATCTAAGACACACTGGAGAGCTGACACATTGCCATATAAAATAAAGGTATTTTAATCCTACACTAACAACATTGTGTGCTCTAAATTATTTTTGTTGAATATTTGATGAGATAAAAAGATGAGATAAGATATAATTTGATTATTGCCACAATGGGGAAATTCTTTAAATTGATAATTTGATGCTCTCTGAAATATACAAGGTATAAAACCCATACTTGTTGCATCTCTGCACTAGCATCGGGTTTCACTTTCATGTGCCACATAATAGTAACAAAAAAATACTTAAGTTAGAAACATGTAGCCTATGAAGTAAGTGGGCAGAGATTAAATATAGGTCAGATACAGCTTTCATAAATGACTCATCAGTTTGTCAGTGTTATTGAGGGAATTTATTCCATAATAGTTATCAAGGCCGTTTTATCACCCACTGCTTCAGTGTATCGATCCATTAAAGTGTGCTTTAAGTTCCCTGGTGTTTGGACTTAGGAAACTAACACTGGAGAGGCTGAGAGAGGAGAATTTTAATTAAAAATAAAAAATAATTAACCCAAAGTGACTCAGATATTTTTTTTCCTGTTAATTACTGGAGGTATAATTAATAAATGAACAGTTTTATTGCGAAGTGGAGCAGACGCTGTAAGAGAGGCTGAGTCAGAAGTTTTAAGGTGATGTTGGAGGTGAGGATAGAGTTGATGAGATCACTACTGAGGCTTGAGCCACACAAGGCCAGAGGATAAGGGGAGCAGCACAGGAGGGGGATAGAGAAGATTATGGATGACAAACAGCAGCCAGAAGCAGAGCTGCAGCAAAGAGGAGACAGGTGAGGGTTGGATGTTTGAAGAAGGATTGATTGTTGGGATGAGGTGTAGTTGATGAGGCTCTGCTCACACTTACAGAGGCAGATGTAACTTTCACTGGGTTCCCCAAAACCTTTCTCAAAACTTAACAATCTGTTTTACTGATGATGTTTTTTTTCTGGAGACTGGGTCTAATTAATTTCTTATTTAATCTTCCTTCTTTCATTAAATATTTTTATCACAGACTGTATATAGAAAGGGAGGAAGCAACCAGGTCTCAAAAGTGAAGCCAATGCAGAAGTGCAAAAGAGAATAACATACGAGCAATGGCCACTAGATTGTGACTTACAAGAACTTCAGAAACAACTTCATCTACAAAATACAATAGGGCCCTTGCCCCTGGGTGGGCTTGGGCTCTAATTATGAAATATTCAGTCAATACATTTGTCCACAAGTCATTCTGATGTCATTAGATAATAACTCTTCCTGTCAGTGATCTGGTCTATCTGAAGATCATTTCATAATTATTTAGATATTAAGCTTCAAGAAGACAAAGCTTTAGATTTATGTAGCTAACTTCTGGTTAGTTTGAGATCAGCCCTGAACTCTCATTACAAGTCTCATACACACTGGACAGTGATCTCAGGTTCAAGGAGCAGACCCGCCTCCTCACTCCTCCCCTCATATCCAAATATCGTCACTTCTGGTTCCAAACATCCAACATCACCACGTCACGTTAGCTTCATCCATTCTTTATGCAGTCTGTCATTTTTATCCAGTATGATAAGCTGCATAGTTGCATCCCTGAATCATACAACAAGAACTGCACTGGAAGTTAACAACATCACCGAGAAGCTTCAGCCCATCAGGAGTTTTGCAGGGAGGACAAGCTGGAGGTCAACAGTCAGCTAACACACAACTGTCCTGTAGCAAGACTAATAATGTCATTACATTTCATAAATCTCTGCTCCACGGTATCTGATGTCACTACCCACTAACCCATGTGTGCTCCATGTGTTTGTGTTTGCAGGACGTCCCACGCCCGGGCCAAAGCAGAGGCTGCAGACCAGGCTGCACATTCAGCCTCTCAGGATGCAGATATTGCCAGAGCTGTGGCCAGAGAGCTGTCCCCGAGCTTCCATCAGCCAGGTACAGCGCAGCAGCACACAGTAGAGTCTGATCAAACACTCAACACAAGGTCTACCAGTGATACCAAGATAATGGGATCTAATGAAGTCCTGCAGCAGCACCCGCTCTCAGCTTCCATTGTCCATCTTGGACAATGATTACTAATGCTTCATGAGCTATCGTCGTGTGGGATGGGAAAAATGGGAAAGTGAAAAGAAGAGACAGGCAGAGGAAAATAATGATCAAAGTCTAAAAGCTTTGGGAGGATATCAGTAAGTTCCTGTAGTTTTCTGCTGTTTTAGCTTCGTCAGAGGTTTTGAACCCACCTGAATGCTTGAGAAGATGGATGGCTGCCTGTGGAATATCACATATAAATGTCACCTGGTAATGTGACATGTTTATGTATCAGTGAAATATTAGTTTATTAGTGGTGAGAGGCCATTTCTGACCTGGTCACAGCTCTCAAGTATGTTTTAGCTATTTATAAAAGCTGCTTCCTTGCAGACTTTCCTCGGGTTTATAATTATGTATTGAAGTTATGAATATGAATTATTAGTTAAGAATTAGAATTAATTAATAATTATTAGCCATAATTATTTAGGTCTATAATTATTAGCCTTAATTAATTTGGTCTCATGTACAAGACCTAGTACATTACTTATGACACATTAGCAGGATTCCCACACACCCTAAAAACCCTGAAAATATGTTGGGTTTTTTTTTTAGAATAATTTTTCAGTCCTGGAAAACAAAGGTAAAAAATATCTTGAAGCTGTCTTTGAACACTTTTTGTAGGACATACTACATTATTAATTTATTTATTATGGTGTTTTTTACCACAGAGTCCGGTATTTACGGTATACTACACTATACAGGAACTTCATAATCCTGGTTGTGATTCCCATTGGTCACATCAGCCTTACATCACAGAAAATGTCCTGTAAATAATATTTTAGAGGTGCTACCTGTGAACACTAGTGCTTTGTCAGCTGTGGTCTTCAGTGACCTTCGGCGTCCTGGGAATGCCTGGCAGCTTTAGACAGGTTCCCTAACAAGAGACTGAGGTGCTGGCTTTGAAACCCCTCTGAGGCCAAGACACTGCCTCGACTGTGAAATGGTAAATGCAGATTTCAGGTAAATAAACAGTGAATAAAACTAGGAGGTATAGGTCAGACCAAAAGTTACTAGTAGCCTCCCTGGAAGACCCCCGAGCTGTGTGATCAGCCTTCAGCTGTTTCCCCTGTTCACACAGCTGTGTGGCAGCCACATGGCGCTTTCCACTACATGGTACCAGCTCATCTCTACTTGGTGTGGTTTGGTTTTCCATTAGGGAAAAGTACCTGGTACCGAAATGTTATTGATCAGAATTGTCAATACATCATTGGCATGCAAATATTTGTACCTGCAAGCCGACCCAGTCTACATGGTTATAGTCAGAATAACACGTTTCTACAATGTGGAAAAAAAGACTAAACAGATCTGTCCAAGGCACAACAACAGTGTGTTTATGCAACATTAAAATTACATTTAAAAAACGTCAGCGGGGATCCTGAGCAATGACGCACGAGTCGATGTAACACCTGACGGAGGTTGTAGTGGAATCTCACATCTCTGAAACCGTCTGAGCAAGTTTTTAAACAGGATCTAACTTGATGAATTAACAACATATTTGAAGTTAAAACAACTAACATCTCGCCTGAAACTATCTTGAAACTGCTTTCTGTGACACCCTAACAGTTATTCTGAAGGTTGCTTTATTAACTTTCTCCTCCTTCACCTGACGACCAGCTACATGGAGGAGGAACTATCCTCTGTTATGGAAACATTACCGAGGCGAGTAGATGCGAGCTGGTACCATGTAGTGGAAAAGCGCCAATAGAGTGAATGGATGAAGCTAATGTGATGTCACCAGTTGGTTTGTGAACTTGCATTTTGAAACCAGTAGTTTGGCATTTGAAGGTTGCCACGTTGGTTGTTGATAGCCCGAAGTGACCATATATGGATATGAAGAGAGGAGTGAGGTGGCAGGTCTCACCCTTGAACTTGAGGATGCTATCCAACGTGCATGAGACTTGAGTTCGGTTCTGGTTCATTAGAGATCAGACGTGTCGATCAAACTAACCATTGCCTCAAATTACTTTGTTTTAAAAAGCCTAATATCTACTTAATTATGAGTTTGTTTTTGTCAGATGTACCTCTTCATCACTAATAAACTGTGGTTGACTTTATGGTGCCATGGCAACTATTACCTGCAAAACAAAGTTTTACTACATACGTACCACCTATTTTTGTGGTTTTGCCCATCAACTCCCACAGTAATAATCATATTATCAGGTAATTTGATGAGTGCGATTAGAAGTGGGTTGTAATAAACCAGAATTATTTGGTTTGGTATTTGAAATGAAATAATAGATACTCCAATCAAGTTCAAACTCTTCAATTAAAAAACTATGTGGGAGTTACAGCTCTCTCAACACTTGGTGTTAATGAGTTCAGAAGTAATTAGACATTTAATGTTTCGTGGACTTGGGGTAGTTTGAGAGTTGAGAAAAACCATTTAGAGTGAGGTGGAGTTATTTTATTATTTCATTTAAACTTGCTTGAAGTGTCCCAATGCTAACTGGGAACGAGACCTTACTTCAGTCATTAATATGTAGCATCCTTATCTTCTCTGTCATCCCAGGCCCTGACTACATACGGCAGAAGTATAATGAGCCACCAGAGGTGAAGGAGGTCGTGGAAGAGAAAAAGGAGAAATCTCCATCAGGGAGTCCCCATTTCTACCGGAAAGGCACAACGCCCAACCAGTCCCCATCTCAGAGCCCAGGTCCCAGCCCTACCCCTTCACCCATCGCTGTTAAAAAGTCCTTTTTCAGTAAAAGTGCTGCTCCTGCGAAGCCTGCTGGAAAAGAAAACAAAGCCCCAACAGCTGAGTCTGTGGCAGCAGGTAAGCAGCTTGGGTTGTTGTTAATCTGACCAATACGTCCTCCTTTATCAGCAGTTGACAGACTGTTGATGTGAAAGTGATCTGTTTATCGAGGTTTGGACAGTGCTTCTCATTCAGGGGGTTCACATTATTGGTAGTAAATGTAAACAAAGCCAGTTATGTTTTATATTTCAGGTTCTTTTGTTTCATAGCAGCTTTGGACGATCTGCATTCTCTCAGCCAGCCTCACGTCTTGAGCAACTTCTCATTTATGCTAACTGACTTTTTCTTCACTTTGTGGTCCAGCTCACTCCACACCACCTCAACTGGGATTAGGCTGTGCGACAGGTCATGTGATGCAGCTCTCCATCGCTCTGGTTCCTGGTCACACAGTCCTTGCAGAACCTGGAGTGGTGTTCGAGCTCATTGTCCAACAAATGGATAATGTGTCCCAGCAGAATACACTGGCTATTCTGAGAAAGTATAAAAGTTATTTTGCTTTGTTTACATTTTTTTCTCATTGCAATACTGGATTTATGATATGTTATTTTTAATGCTTTCAGTATTGCTCTAAAAATGTAGACCACAGTAAAACTAAAGAAAATCCATGAGTGAGGAGGTGTCCAAACCTTTGATATAACATTTGGTGTCTAGGTCTCATGCTGGTCTTCAATCAATCACAAAATTGGGAGGATTTTTCTGATTGGTTGAAATACTTTGACATCATGTAGCTTCAGCATGTGGAAGCTGCACATAGTGAGTTAGGTTGCGTCATGGCAGCTCAGTAGTGGCATCCACAGTGGGAATGCTGGTTTGGACATAGGGTTGAATAAATGTTTAGCAGCAGCATGATGAACACCAGCAATGATCCTGTCAGCAACATGTTGAGTGGCAGCAGCAGGGATTTACCGCTATGTCCGCACAGGAGCAGACCACATATCACTACTGTGGCTTGAGGAATCCCTTTGTAGACACTGTGTGAGGTTGTAATGGTCCACGTGCGCTGAACATTTTGTACCCAATGCTCCATGACGTCCATTTCAATTGGAATTGTCCATTTATGATGACACTCTCACAAAAACAGAAATTCAACAGCAACAAGTTGCAGTCACTGTCACCAAAAATATCAAGCTGTGACCCCCGAACCAAGGTTCATACATTTTGTGTGCTGTATTCCCCTCACCTGGAGCAGCTGCTGCACTGCTAATGTGCTGCTTTTACTATGTTGCCTGTTTAGACATAGTGTAACATCAGCAGTTATTTTAGCTGCAAATATGATGAGCAGTAGCCGTGCTTTTAGACACAACGTGTCAGCAAGTGACAAGTGAACACAAGTTTTTCAGCAACACGTTCAGCAGAAGCAGCGACTCCAGCATCACCATGGTCAATAGAAAATTTGCAGCAATCAGCTTCGCAATAGTATAAGTAAGAAATACAGTTTCCTGAATTAGTCTAAAATAATATTCTCATAATTTGGTAATTAACTGCTTGCTTTCTGTCCAGTAACATAAAAAGTGAAGGCATCAACAGCATGTTACCAGAGAGTTTTAACCAAGTCAAGGTCTGGTCTCAGAAAAGTAGTAATCATCTTCTTGCTTGAAGCATCAAATACACAGAAACTTGCCCTGACTTTTATTGGGGTGATAAGATAAGATGAAATGAGCTTTGAAGCAGCTGATTGGTTACATTTTATATCTTGAATCAGCAAATGGCTAAACTGCGCCAGAGACCCGCCTCCTAACGGTTCACAGAATCTGGCGTTCTTCTGGCGAGTTGCATGAAAACCATGCACAGGTCCTGGCAGGACGATTTGCAGACGCATGTGAAATACAGGTGTAAACCAAGATGCCTCTCAGCTGTCCACATGTGATCTGATCATCTGAGATCCACTTTAAAACCAAGTGTAAGCAGGGCAAGAGATGTGAAAATGGGATGTGTGACGACGGCGAGGACATGTTGGAAAAGCTTTAATGTTAGTACGTGTTTTTCTGCTATATTGCACACATATTACTTGGTTTCACAAATATTGACAATTTGTACAATTGCCTATTACTGCTATTATTAATGTAGTTTTCTGTGAAGGGCAGCGACATCCTGGTGACTTCTATCAGTCAACGAGTGGTACATCATAGAGTAAGGCTAGGTATTATTGCAAACTGTTGTTCCTTGTATACGATGAGTTACAATTATTCAGGTTAGAAATGGGCGGTGCTTTATGATCCCAGTATGATAAATACTTTTAAAAGCCTTCATGTTTTCCCGATCCTGGGCATATCCCGCCTCTCACCCATTGAGAGCTGGGATAGGCTCCAGCCCCCGGCAACTCGATTGGATATAGAAGGTATAGAAGATGGATTGATTGATCATTTACCTACCCAGTGGCAGTGATTTACCATGCAATATGCAGGGGTTATACAGTCCTTGATTGTTGGACATCTTGCACCATCTCCTTGGCCACAGTTGCCCCAACCAGATTACTGCACATGTGTTTGGTTCTTTGGTTAACCCCTCTTTTTTTTTTTTTTTTTTCCTTTCTTCTACTCGTCAGGCATAACAAAGGCAGCATCAAAACTTTCTCTCAAACAGGAGGTAAAGCAACAGGAGGCTCCTGCAGCAGTCAAACCAGCCGCTAATACAACTCTCAGCAGTTACCCCAGCAACGGGCAGATTCACTCCCAGTACCACGGTTACTACGTCAAGTCAGATAACAAGATGCCGCCACCTGAAGAACCGGTTGGTGTGGAGGATGACTTTCACCCATCAAGCCTGGCACGCTTGCCGCCACCTGCCAAACCGATTTGGGCACCACCAGCACCAAAAGCCCTGCCGGCCCCAAGCCCTTCACCAGTTCCACCAAAGGAGAGCACCAAAGCACCAGAGCCTGTCAAGCCAAAAAGACAAGAATCAACCAAACCAAAAAGCCTGGCAGAAACCAAGAAAGCTAGTATGGAAATAGTTCCTGAAATTGTAGAGGAGGAGTCGGTGAGTTGGTTCAAGTTACCAAAAATGTTTAATTTTGAGTGGAGAGATGTGCAATCCATCAATCACAGGGCTTTGAAAGCAGAGCGCTGGGTGACAGTTTTAGAGGTGTTGTCATTTCCAGTTTGAAGCATAGACAGCAGAGTTTTTCCTTTGTGTTACAGAAGTGTGTCTGTGTGTCACAGTAGCACGATGCAGCTACTGGTTCAGTTCAAAACAACATTTTCTTTGATATTTGAACGTTTTGGGGATGAGGGTGAAACTGAGGCTGCTGATAATGACAAATTGAATGAAGCAGATCACAGTTATCAAAACCTGTCCAGTTAGTAACCCAAGAGAGGACATCTATAGTTAGATCATCTGCCTCGACCTTGCTGCCATGAACGTACCGTGGACTGTATATAGAAATGGACGAAGCAACTGGGTCTTAAAAATTAGGGCAATGCGAAGTGCAAAGACATGTAATACCACCGACAGCCACTAGATGCTGGCTTCAAAAAACTCTGCCTCCAACTGACTTAAATTCAGAATTTGTTATTTTCAAACATGAACAAATACAATCAATATATTTTCCCCACAAGTCATTCTGATGTCATTAGCTAAAGTCAGGTCTTCTTATCAGTGATCTGGGGGTCCAAGGAAGATTTAGGGCTGTGGTTAGTTTGATTGACAGCTCTGGTTTCAATGAAAGCAGACCTGAATTCTGGTCTCATACACATTGGACAGGGACCTCAGGTTCATATGGTCCCTTCTGGCTTCAAACAATCAACAGGCTGAACTCCTGGGTCGTCCTGAGTCCACAAACCAATAGGTGAATTAACATCAGCCTCATCCATTCTGTATACAGTCTATGGAACGTACAGTTTTCAGGCTAAACTTCCAACTCTTTGAAACTAGAAGATCTGACAAATATACACCCTCCTGGTAACTGCTGGCCTTGGCTACAGAAAATACAAGAGACATTGTGGCTTTCAGAAGCTGATGTATGTCCTTAAAGTCTTTAGTTTGTCCAGACTGAAAAACACTTCATCTTAAAAACCTGTACAAAATGCAGAGATGTGCTGAACAAGCAGAGCAACTCGCTCTTTGCACATTACCCACAATCATGTGACTGATCAGGGATGACTGTGCTATTTAACTGGGTATGTGTCTTTCTATGAGAAGTCGCAGTGGGCTTAAGGCAAAATAACACAGTATAAAAAGGAAATATATCTGCATGCACTGAGAAAAAACGATCTGAAATCTATATGTCTATAAAGGAAACTTCAGAAATTACTGCATATTTTGTGCATGTATAAATAGTAACATTTTACTTATTATTTCAAGTCTCTGGCTGGATCTTTCATCCTTGTCAGATTAGAGAAATAAACATGCTTATAAAAGTTGAACAATTTTATGTAAAACCATAGAACTGTATACAAGCTAACGTGATGTCATCCATTGGTTTTTGGACTCACATTTTGAAGCTGGGAGTTTGGCATTTGAACGTTGTCAGATTGGTTGTTAGGAGCCTGGTTGATTGACCATATATGGATGTGAAGGGAGGAGTGAGGAGGCTGGTCTGACCCCTGAAACCAAGGACACTGCCCAATGTGTCAAGTTCAAGGCAGGTCTCACTTGGAGCCAGCTTCTAGTGGCCATCTGTGGTATTACATGTTGTTTCACTTCCACATTGGCCTCATATTTGAGTTGCTTCATCCATTTCTTTATCCAGTACATCTTACATTTACTTATTAGTTATTTGCAATGGTTGTATTTCATACAAAATTCTAAGCAACATAACAACATATATACACATTCAATGATTAAAACACAGCATGGGGAAAGAACAGTATGACCTGCACCCTCCTCAAATGCTTCAGTGGTCGACCTCATATGGTCTGTCAGTGCCAGATGAGTTAAGTAAAACATTGTGTATATCATGTATAGAATTTACCTACTAATACTTGTTTACTGTATTTATTTGCCATACCTACAGAGCTGTTTACCTGTAGTAATAATGATAAACTGCTGGTAAGACAGTCTGACACTGTCACTTCCTTAATGGTTCTGTTGACAACTGTGTACTCGTCTCTGCTAATGTTAGCTGCAGAGACAGACTCGACTTTTTAGATGATGTGCTTTAAATGATATGATGAACGACCGTTCACTGTGTGCCAGCTGTTGGTTTGTTTACAACTACCAGGCTAGCTGCTGAAGTCAGGAATATGATACAGATACAGCTACAGCAGAAGATTTATTTAGAGAAAAACTCAGAACTTTGATGCATTTTCTGCCAGTAAATACACCCTTTTTTAATTATTTTTTTGTTTTCTGGATGAAATTTCGTCATTCAGCAACTTTGTCTGTTGGCCAGTTGGTGCTTGGTTCACAGAGCCAGTTTGTTACCTGTATTTTACTTGTGTGCCATGTGTACTAATGTGGCAGGACTACATTTAGAGCACACACCACATCATAAACTGTTCTTGTGTCTCCACAGGGCCCTAACTCCATCTTGGTGGCTCTTGTCATGCTGTTGAATGTAGGTCTAGCAATCATTTTTGTCCATTTCCTCACCTGACCAAATCTGAACTCAGGTAAGAAGCAATTTACTTCCAACTGAAATCCTTTTGGTGTTAAGTTTTTCACTCTTCAAAGAGGACCTGTTCTGCTTTTCCATGTTTTCTGTTCTAAGTACAGTTTTACAGTGTTGGGTGTTCAGACCATGTGGTAAAGTAATGTCCCAGTAATCTCTGAGAAACAAGTTCAGTCACATTTTCCAGCATTTCCCACACGTAGACAGATTAATGGGCATACACAGAAAACATTTTACACCTGAATCCACCGTGATGTTCCACAGTCAGCTGCTAGTGGGTGTAATATTTACCAAACACAGACGTCCTGCTGTGATCTTTCTGGTGGTGAATGTTGGTGCTGTCTGCTTTCAGATCCTGGATCAGATTCAGACACAAACATGTTCACACTGGTTTGAAGAGTTTGAATTTCCAGTCAACAAAGTTACGTTACTTTGTTTAGAGTCACCTGTAGGACAGTCGGCTTCTACCTCCTGTCACGCTCCCTGACATTAACCAATCAGAAGTGAAA
>OOFC01016893.1:0-17468 GCA_900323345.1 Pseudochromis fuscus
TTTTAACAAAAGCTCAAAGACGCTTTACAGTAATAAAAAGAATCAGACACTTGATCAGGTCCTTTAATGGCAACACTTCAGATTGTGGAAAGGGACCCACAGTCGGTCCCTCAGAGAGCAGCACTTTGGAAACTGTGGGAAGGAAAAACCTTCTCACAGGAAGAAACCTCCAGCAGACCAGACTCATTGAGGGGCCCTGCTGCCACGTTTTATCATATCATACATTATTTAGCACTCTGAGATCCTTAAGAATGAAATGTGCTTTACAAATCAAATATAATAACAATATTGTTATTATTATTATGTTTTAAGAGTATAATGTAATAATAATGATCAAATATTGTCTTAAGTATGTGGAACATTACATGTTGTCACTACTGTAATGATTATGTCACAACCGTAACAATTTGTTACGATTGTGACATTTTTTGCTAATTAACATCACAACTCAAACATGCTAACAAGTCAATGGCTGGAAACAGATGTTTGAACAGTTGTACACACAACAAAACATCATGTTTTGCTTTGAGCCCCAGAAGTGAACTAACCTGCAGATAATATGTGAACGGTTGTGACAGTTTTTAATGTAACAGACTGATTTTCAGACTTTGAAACACATTTACTTCAAAATGCTGAGAGGTGATCACTCACCATGCAGCCATGAGGGACAGGGATGCAGTGTCTCCTCCTGCTCAGAAATTCAGGGGTGTGGCTAAAACCAGGCTCCACCCATGTGGTAAAACCACTGGTGTTACGGTTGTGACATTAAAGTGTGGGACAGCATTTTTTAAAGCATGTTTTGTGATTAAAAAAAAACTTCAAAATGAATCTAAATCTTTTACATTCTGTTTAAAATAAACCAAACATATATTTTAAAATACACCATTGGAAAAAATGAGAAAATTCTTCTAAGTATTATTTTCATGGATTGAACTTAAGGCCTTAGAGACTGGGACAACTCCTTCCCAATAGGAAGTACCTGGGGAGGCAGCATACATGATGATTTTGTAAATATTTAGCTTCAGTACTGGAGCAGATACATGAATGTTTCTGATGAACTTAGTCCTAAAATGTTTTGATCTACACAAGGACGACTGAACCACTTCCTGTGTGGGAGTTTGAGACAATAAAAGTGTCAACAATCAGGAGTCAAATTAAAATATTTATTTCATGACTTAAACTTTTTTTACAGCCGCGTTCAAATCTTTTATACAGTTTCAGCAAAAACAAAACAAAAGTGAAAAAAATGTCAAAAACTGTGAGTCTGTGTCTCCTGGAGAAACGGTGGAATGTCCTTTAAAGCCGCGTCACACGACTCCGTCACCATTATCGTGTGGCTTGTCACCATCTTCATGACTCATCACGTCACCATCACCAGGACACGTTCCTTGTCACATGACCCCGTCACCGCCGCAGGAAAAACCCACGAAGAAGAAAAACATGAAACATCTGTACAACATGTCATCATCTATCCTCCTGTCTGCTCAGGATGCACAGACATAAGACTGGACAGCACACCTGTCAATCAGAGCTGGTCCTCCTGGACTGCCAGGCCCTGAACGCAGTCTCAGAGGCACCTCCTGAAACGTCAGCGTGAACAAGCTGATGCCGTTTCCTCTGAGGTCCCAGGCGAGTCTCTGCCTGAGGCTTCTGATTGGTCGGATTGCTGAAGTTCAGGGTTGATGTGTTTCATGTTTAAGTGGCACTCCAATGCTGCACTCAGGTTAATCAAGAACAAAAGGTTCAGAGTTTAGTGTCGTCCCACGTTACCTGAATGCAACATGAGCTCTAAAAAAAGAAGACGATGCTAAAATAAAACGTGACACTGAAATTAAGTGCCACCACTGTGAGGCGTGAAGCTTTGTGTAAACGATGATCAGATGATGTTGGTCTGTACTGCAGGACGGAGGCTGTTCCTGGTTCTTTGTATGAATAAATTTTTTGTAAACGTCAGTTAAAACTGCAGGAGAAAATGACTGACTACCCCTTTAAGAACAGGTGTTGTCATCATGGCAAAGCTCCTCTTTCATATATGAAATATAATCTATGTTTTTATATTTACAATTTTTTTTTCTGGACACAGGTCAACTCTGAAACAGGGTAAATGTCCCAGAATGCAACAGGAAGCACCTGATCATCCTCAGCTGATGTCTCATGACTCATCAAAAAGAAGAATGTGAATGATCAGAATGATCCTGGTCACATGTGGACGATCAATCAGGTGATCAGAGAGCCGCCGGGTCACATGATCAACCTGAAAGTTAACCATAGTGAAAACGATCAAGAGAAGATGTTGTCTGTCCATGTAATCAGACACGGAGCTGTAAAAAGGCGACTGTCTCTTTAAATGTTTGAATCTGATGGAGACGATGAAAACAGAGCCAAAGATCCACATTAGCACTCAGAGCTACGTTAGTTAAACACAACACTAACAACTTTAAAGCTAGCTGTGGTAGCTCCACAACCTACTGGTTTCATAGTTATAGCTAAAGTTAGCACATATGTTAGCATGAAGCGATGGTAGCTTCACATCCAAACCAAGGACACTGTCAATGCTGAGCTTACATTAGCTCAAGGAGCTATGTTAGCTTCAACTCAAAAACTGCATAGGTATAAATAACTTTATAAATAACGGTATAGGTATAAATAACATAATAGGTAGCTGTGTTAGCTCCAAAACCTATATTAATATTCATAATATTAGCATTAGCATTTCCAAACCCTCTACTGCACACCTGTTTTAACATCTGGATGTTATATATTTTATAATACAATACATTACAGCTAGCTTAATTTTAACCTTGGCTAATTAGCCAACGTTGACAGATGTGAGAAGTTTCCTCAACAATGCATTTAACTTCATAATGTTAGCTAACAGGAGCACACAGCACTTAAATAGTTCCAACTTTATGACTAGCTGTTCATAATATTAGCTAAAATAGCTTTCAAACCAGCTACTATTCAATGTTAGCATGAGGCTACAAAGCTTTATATAACATTATGTAACAATGTTGAGCTACATTAGCTTAAACTCCAGATCAAACAAAGAATTCTGATGGCTAATGTTTATAGCTAGCTATCTATGTTAGCTTAGTCTCCCTACCAACTAGTTTCATAATTTAATGTTAGCAGGGGCTACGTTAGTGTCACCTTCAAATGATCTAGCTGTTAGTAACGTTAAATGTTACCAGCGATCAGCATTAGCTTAAATTCCAAACAAACAAGATTGATGTTAGCTTAAGGTAACATCTATTTCTTTATGTTCTCTCCAAACTACATTTATTAATGTTACCTAAACTTGTCACTTAGTATTGTCAAATGCTACCATGGAAATTTTAAAGTTCAAACTGAGCAGATTTCTTAGCTTCAACTTAAAGCCCGAAACTTAGCTCCAGCTCTGTTAGTGTTGTCTGTTAACCAATTAAATCTACATAGGCTAGCATAAGCACTGAGCTACATTAGTGTCATTTCAATTAAAAAAACTAGATTAGCCTTTGTTAGTGATGAGCAGCGAAACAGCTTCACCATCATAGCCAGTGGAAAGGAATCTTAGCATTTAGCTACATTAGCTTAATGGGCAGAGCACTGTGAATGTGTTCTGATCAGAAGCTGAGACGAGATTTAATGTTAACTACCTGCTGATTCAAAGTGTTTCCATCAATAAATAAAAGTTAAAAACACCAGAGATTCATCTGGTTGTTAATCGGAGCTGAAAGAAGGTAGAAAACATTTTTCTGGTAATATCTGAATTCACTTTAGTGTTTGTTTCATATTGTAAAAGGTGTTGGAGGAAACGATCTGAGTGCTGCTCAGTTCCTGCTGAAAAACCTCAAAGAGGACTGTTCTGGCTGTTCTGACATTTTAAAGACGGAACCATCAGGGATGGTTCTGCAGAGTTTGAAGATGGCGAATCAAATGTTTTAGATCAGAAAATAGACAAAGTGTCCAAAACAGGACAAAACATGTCCTTGTCTTTGTGTAAAGTCCAATCAAACCAGTGGGAAAAATGTAATAGTTAAAGAATTCAATAAAAAAGTGAGGAGGCGCCGAGTCATGCGATGCTACCAGAAGCTCCGCCTCCTGCTGTTTATAAATCAGAGGTTTTCCTGTTGATGAAGGGTTCATGTCAGAAAACTGAAAGATTTTCACAGTGGAGAGAAAATCTCCCTGAGAAGCTGCACTGATGGTGTGTGGACCAACTGTGTTCACGTCTCCATCAGATCCACCTGCTGCTGCTTCATCATCGGGTTTACTACTGATCATCACTGATCATTCAGACTCTGATCTCCTGCAGTCCATCAGACTTCCTACAGAAACTCATTTCTATCAGTCAAGAAAATAAAGCTTGTTGTCAGGATCAAATTAAATTTTAACAGTGAAAAAATATTTCGAGATAAAATTTTCAACCTCAAAGTTTGAGTTTTTGTTTGAGTTAAATGTTTAATCAAATCAAACATTTTAGTTAAAACATTTTTTTTCCTGAAATTTATTTTGGAGCTTTAATTCTCTTGAATTTGTTTAACCCAAAATTCAAACTTAATTGACTGTTTTAAATCTGTTTCTCTTATTTCAGTAAACTTTAGATTATCTTAATAGCTGTGCTGTAAATCTTTTATGAAGTAAAAATTTAAAATAACAAGTCAAGAGTTAAATCTTTAGGTTTTTACTTTGTAGTTTTCAAACTATTTGAAAGTCTAGTTTTTAAAACATTTTCCTTCCAGCTTTATCTGAGAAAAAATAAAAAGTAAATTTTGTCATTTTGATTGAGTGCAACTGTGAACTTTTTAAATGACTGAATTTCTTTTTTGTGTTTAGAACAGAAACGAGCTTCCGTACATGTGACCACTTCCACCACAAGTCTGTAACATCGACCAATAGGAGCGCGGAGGCTGTAACCATGGCAACAATTTCTTTCTGTCTGCAGACGGACTCGATCAGACAATTCAGACGCCATCATTTGTTTACACACTGGCTTCCTGATGACATCAGTCAAGTGTTGGAGGACAGTGAGTTCTGATTGGTTGGGAACTTTTTGATCAGCTGATGAGACAGGAAGCATCCTGTCGAACTGACTGGAGGTGGACTGATCATGTGTGGTGACAAACGTCTACATGGTGACAGAGGGTCCCGGTGCCGTTGATGATGATGTGGTGGTTGTCGTGGTGACAGGATGTCGGGGCGGGGCCAGGTCCAGCAGGGCGCTGACGGTCCCGGCCACCTGGGGGAGCCCTTGCTCCTCCAGGATGTGAAGAGGGAGACACAACTGACTCTGCACAGACAGACACCACAGAAGAAGACACAGCGAGGAGGGAGGAGAAAACAACAGAGAGGTGGGTCAACGGGATGGAAACTTAAATAAACCAATAAAATAACTGTAACCATGGCAACAGAGGGATGGAAACAGGGAGGAGCAACAGAAACTGAAGCAATGGAGAAAAGAAAAGGAGAAGGTGAGAGAGGCTGTCAACAGGACACAACTGAGGGACATGTGATCCAACACGTGTCAGTGTTGGACCAGTGCAGTTCAATTACAAACCAGGAGCTCAGATGTTCCCGAGATCACATCCAACAAGACTGTAAAAGGGTTTGGATTAAAAATCTAAGTGGTCCAGTTTTTCCAGGACATATGGGAACCCTGAGTAAAGTTACAAAACAACCAAACACAAAACTGAATGTTGAGCAGCTTTAATGACTTCATTCATGGAGTTCAGAGGGAAACTCAGAAAGAACACATCATCATCGTCCATCATCATCATCATCATCATCATCATTATCATATAAAAATCTAACTCTGTCTGGGACCAGAGTCAGGTTCTCAGGAGTTATGTTTGTAAGACACCAGGGCCAGGTGAGTCCTGTGAGTCTCCACTGCAGGAACTGAAAAGGCTGGAATCTGGTTCCTATCAGAACTCTTTGGTTCTACTTGTGTTTCCACTGTTTTACAAGCGGTCGATTAAAAACCAAGGGGACAAGTGATCCCCCCACCACCTGAGTACCGAGATCACTGCAAGAGCTGGTGTTGTATCAAAGTCTGTTTCCCTGTTTGAAATTAGCTGTAACTTGGACCAGGCTTGCAAGACTACCAGCTACAAGCAAGGCGCAAAAAAAGCCAGGTCTTACAAGATCGATTTGTGCCGTGAGACGTGGCTTCCTCAACCGGGTGGTTGGTCTCTGCTCGATGGCTAACAGGTCAACATTTATTTTGTAAACAGATGGAAACTAAACTAAAAACTCAGGATGACCAACACTAGGGGGAGGTATTGTGGCTGATCCACACATCCAGACAAAGGACAAAGATTCTCCAGTTCGATAAATGACCTCGGTTTTCAAAGCAACATCTTCCTGTTTCTAAACCAAGGTACTAAGTACTGGATTGCACCACGTAACAACAGACACCAAATTTTAAAAAAGGACAGAAATCAAAGAATAAAAAGTCAGTGTGCTGACTCACACTCTGCTTCTCTAAAGTAAAGAGGACTTTCTTGACTGCATCGGCAATGACCTGAACCCAACTCCAACCAGAGGGAACCAGGACCTGGAGACTAGCGCTACAGAAACACAAAGCACACCTTTGTGTATCATTCTCTGATCATTTTGATGGGAACCTCCTCTGCTCCTCCTGTTGGGTTTTGGTCTGACTGCAGTGCTCCCAAGGCAGGTGTCACTTGTTGCCACCAAGCCCTCTTATTCAACATGATCATCTGTGTTAGTGGACGCAGTCAACCTAAAACCACCCCCTAGTCCTAACCAGACGACCCCTGCATCCCTTCCCTACCTCCACCCACACTATTCACTACTGGTGGCCTGCTTCGAGGGCCGGTGGACCTGACATAGCAGCGAGTGGGGTTGGTTTGTCCAAGAAGTGATCTCCACTTCCGTTTGCTGTCTCAAAGTTGTCCTGAACAAAACCTAGATTTAGTAAAAGAAACTCATTAACCAAGCGAGTGGAGAACAGTGGAAACCAAAAAGCCCTGACAGGTTACCTCCTGTTCAGCTCCTGTTGTGGTGGAATAAATCAACCCCAGTCCTGGTAACAATAAAGGCTTCTTACACCGGGACTTTTACTGTTGAATAGCTGTTGGTGTCACTAGGACGACCACAAATGGAAACATTGACTATATGGTGCTAAGGGCTTTTTCTCAGGTCTTCTGTCCAGGGCCAGTGTTGGACCGTCTCTGAACCACTTTACAAACAGTAGAAAACGCATGCATGCAGCCAAGCATAAGGCACGGGGGCGGAGCTTCAACAGGCAGGAAATGAGCTTCAGGGTCAACCTCCAGATTATGGGGGATTGTCAAGTTTGGGTTTCAACTAAGATATCACACAATCCTCTATGGCTCTAAAGTATCTCTACAAAATATGCAGTAGGTTTAACAGACGCTGAGAAGTTCTAAGTCAAAGTCCCCTTCAAGACCAAAACCAAGTCCAGTTTTGCTCATTGTGCTTTGTGTCAAATACCAGTCAGCATCTGTCAGTCTGCTGCATCTCTGCAACCTGATTGGCTGCTGTCAGGTTGAATGATTCTGAACTGATCGGTTTCAGGGAGGTTAAGATAGCGAAGGAGGTCTGGGATGATATGAAGTAGGATGAAGTCAAAGGCATTTAAGTCAAAGTCTTTTGTCATCATTTGAGTTCAGTTCATGCGATTCTCTGCAGTTTAGCTAGCAATGATGTGAAGCGCTTGAAGGCGTTATGTGATTGGATTTGGAACTGAACGCTTTGCGATCATCATCATCTTCATCCGTACAAAGACATTACAGATGCTGAAGGCATGTGGGACTGAACGAGGAACTGATGAGCTCTAGATGTGATCAGTGGTGATGACACCAGATTCAGACAGAACCTTAGGTTTGAGTGATAGGTTTCATCAGAGCAGACAACAGACATTCTGAAAACATCAAGCACACACTGGAGAGACCTCTCGTTGATGTTTTTGATTTCTGCACAGCTTTGATACGGACACCAGGATGAAGTCTTCCTTCCTAATCCTGCTGACAAAGCTCTTTCAGCAGTTTACTATCCATTTGATCTCTATTTGAATCACTGAACAACTTTCACACAGGTCAGAGGTCTGGATCCAGGGTAGCTGTTACATTAGATAAACTACAGTGGTGGACACATTTTTTTGGACACCCTATGCATTTGTGAAAT
Source organism: Pseudochromis fuscus (assembly GCA_900323345.1). NCBI lineage: Eukaryota > Metazoa > Chordata > Actinopteri > Pseudochromidae > Pseudochromis > Pseudochromis fuscus. The sequence continues at coordinate 8,152 of OOFC01016893.1, forward strand.
AATGCAGCACGTTTGAAAGTTCTTCAGGGACAAAAATGGATAAAACAAGGAACCAAACACAAGAAACATGCCTGAAGATACCGATTCTCAACCAGGAAGGAGAAAGTTGCTGCCAGATAGACAGGAAGTGCAGACGCAGTCCTTCAACAGTTTGGAAGACAAACCACTATCTGGGCGTCCAAGCGTATCCTCAGCAAGAAATGAAAACATCCTGATCCACCTGTGCAGGGAAAACCTCTGACTGACATCACAGGAGCTTCAGCAGCAGTGGTCAAACCAAACTGGTGTCCAGTGCTCCACTCCCACTGTATGTGGTCGACTTTTAGATCATGGCTTAAGGTCCTACAATGCTGTCAGGAAGTGATGTGGTGGATTATAAAAAGGTCTGTTTCAAAGCGTAAATCAAAGAATTAGAAGAATTAAAAACAGTAATTCAAGAAGAATGGGACAAGATTACCCTTCAACAGCATGAAAAACTCATGGGGATATGGACATACTGCTGCTAAGGGCAGTACTACTAAATATTAATGTGATGATGTGATGGTTTATTTTTTGTTCAGTTTTGAACACAATCTGTTATTTGTTGACTTTGATAGGACAGTACTGAGAACTGACATATTGAAAATCTCAAGAATATAGTATTGTTAGTTTTTCTTGTAAACAATACACAAAAAAAATCATTTGTATTTCTTTGTGTCTGACTAATGCAGCGACACCTCTTAAAACACAAAACATTTTACCACAAATATTTCATGATATTTGAGATTGTGTAAAATTTTAAGGGTGTCCGAAAACTTTTTACCACCATTGTATCTGAGCTTTGAACTGATGGGGCAGGAGATCTACTGTTCAGGAGAGTGAGGTCACGGATACAAGAACTTATTTTCCTTTGCAGGAGTCGATGTGGATCATGGGATCCAGCACATCACACTGACAATAGCTAGTTAGGAAGACAGAACACTAGATGGACCACCCAACCTTTCTGGTATTTGAATGCTTTGAGATCCCACTGGGATCTGGAAGATGTGGAGAAGGTGGTCTGCTGCCACAGTCCAGACATGTCACTGAAAATGAACCTGCTTATGTTTCCCGTCACTATGATCATGGATTCTGAGCAGCAAGTCAAAGAGTCAACAAAAAGCCGTTTTGTGCTGGAACGGCTATTTTCAGTACAAATCCTCCGAAGTTCAACGTCCTGGAGAGAAAAACCTTTAAAGATGAAAATAGTTGAACTTTCACAACATTGCCCAGCTCATCCATGACTTCTTAAAAAAATAAACAAATAAAAGAAGGATGACATCCTGTTATTTTCTAGAGAACGATTCCAGCACACAAACAGCAGCCTGTGGCCACATGGACCACAACTGTGGATCCAGACCTCATCAGCTTGCTTTGTGCTTGACATCTGAGAGACAGGAATCAGGTCGAGATAGTTGGACAGGAGGCGGTTCAGTGAGTTGGGCAGATCCAGACCATCCTGGATGTCTTCTTGCTGAGGTTTTCCAGGCACATCTAACAGAGCAGAAACCAGAGTCTGCAAAAGGCATCACTTCTAGTCAGAGAACACTTCTGAATCTCCGGGAAGGACCAGGAGGACGTAGCCAGGGAGACAGTCGACCTTCAGGTCTACCTTAACCACAATAAAAATCTCTTTGGTCAGGAACTTTGAGCAGCAACTCAAACAATGAGGTCGCAGAGACAAGCGGCCAGAAGGAGTTTAATTCGCAGGGTGTCTGGTTTTTAAACCTCAACCCTGACAAGGGTGGGACCCAGGGTCTAGGCTCAGGTTTGGAGACCAGAAAAGGGTTGGGACCGGTGCTTCATTGTAATAAACGGAGTCAGTGGAGATTGTTTGGACATGTGATCACGATGTTTCTTCCAGGAACTTCCTGGGGGATGTAATGCGCTCCCTCTATCCTGGGACTCCCTCCAGATCCTCCTGGAAGCGATCATCAAGCAGGATGTGGTCGATTTTTCTCAGCCTGTCCTGGATCTGTGATGTTTTTGTGCTAAACCTCAAACAGTCAAAGTACTACACTACAGCTTCTTTTATGACAGGGTTACTGTGGTGAACAGAGGGTGGAGGTGTTGATCCTCGGGAGGACGGTGATCAGCCAACGGTGTGCGCTTGGGTTCAGACATGAGCCACCAGGTGTACGTAGATGGCACACAGCACCGACATGACAGACAGGTAAAAGAGGGCGAAACCGGCTAACTGGACCTGAAGGGAGGGCCCAATCAAGGGTGGGGCCATGGAAAGCAACACACCCACGGTCCCGTAAACCCCGCTTTCCTTTCCCTCTAGGACCTCCACCACAGAACAGAGACGGTCCTGAGTGAGTGTGTTGGTGAGAAGGAAACAAATGTGGATGAAACAAAGACGTGACAGAAGAACAAAGGATTAATGAGAGGCGGGAAAATGAAAGAAAAGAGAGTTGTTACTTTAGAGGAGGAAACTTCATCAACGAGTTCAAACATCTTCCATCCATTCAGGCTGAATCCAAACGTCCAGACTCACCAAGTCATCATTACAAACCAGGACTGGCTGAACAGCACACAGCCCTGATTCTGAGGTGAGACCCTTCTTTCGTAACAGACTTTACCCTTTGCTAACCACCTGCCGGGAACAGCCACTGACTAACACTATGTTAGCAACAGTCCACCACATTAAGGGTGATTATGCTAAGTAACAAAAGTATTTTAGTCATTCTCCAGGGGTTTACATTTGGTTTAAAATCAACCTCGGGCGATCGGATCATAAGAGGAACAACCACCTGCCAACCACGTGTTAGGATGTCACCACGGCAACGCCACAACTACACAGTTATCAGGTAACCCACTGTCCTAATATATGAATGCGTGTCCCCCCCGAACGTCATCCTGTGTTCACAGCATCATTACTCCTCAGTGGTTGAAGTTAGTGACTTCCTGTTTGTTGTTGCTTAAACTACAGAGTCAGAGCTTTCCAACAAGCCTCTTATTGTCTCTGTGTGTAAAATACTGATGTCAACAAACACATCTGTAAAGTGTTAAAGTGACTGGATCAGCCTCACATCTCCCCAGAGTGTGATCCATGTTAGTGGGGTGTCAAATTACTAAATGGAAAGATGGTTATATGTTTATTTATTACTATTTATTCATATGCTTTTTTATGGTTGCAGTGGACTGGAGGATCAGCTGACACTGGGGAGGCTGGAGTAATCCCACCTGCAGGCCGTGTTTCCATTAATTTGCATATTTCAATGGAGGCATGGAGAGGGAGGAGTCTGATACTCCAACATGTGTGGGCATTTCCACACTGATTGGGATGTACAAAGGAAATGTGCCTGGATTCAGGTGTCCGCTCAGTTTGATTCATCTGGATTTTATTGTGCGTACAGAGATTTCTGGATTTAAGCGTACGCCAGCATTCAGGATGAAATCTGCAAGTCTTTTTACATGAGGCTCCTGGAGAGTGCCAGCTTTTGTTAACAGTTAGCACAGTTCGCTAACACGGAGAAGAAGGAGAAAGAATGATTCAAGAAAGACTGTATCTGTACAGTTCACCTGTTTCAGGTGAGAGGACAAAGCGGTTTGTGACATGTAAATGAACGCAGGACAAGGAGGAGGCTGAACACAAGAAAAACAGCAGCTTACATCCTTGTTGGGGACTACGGTTGCAAAGGGGCGGAACATTTCTGGTAAATGTCCGGAAACTTTCTGGAAACTTTCCATGGGAAGTTAAGCTGGAGAATTTTGGAAATATTGTAAATCAAAACTTTCTATGGGAATTATTGTGAATTTATGGGGATTAATTGGAAATTGTGGGTAATTTAAACAAACTGTATCATATACAAATAACAAAAAAGCTTGTATAAACACTCATGCAATGGCATGAACAGAAATATAGTTGCTAAACAACTGGAATTGTCTTCAAAGTATTTTACAATTGATGTATAATTTCTTGTGTGGTTACAGAAAACCATCCTGCAGGAGTCAGAAGAAACAGCATCACATTTGAGGGAGCTATAATAAGCTAGCCTCTTAAACAGTCAATGAAATGAAAACTAGCTTACATTTAGCACCTAACTTAGCAGCTAGCTAGCTGCTGTATGAATACATCTTTATTTAATTTTTGCAAGTTAAACAGTAAAACCATTATAGATCAAACATATTTAACCCATTATATTATAAGCAACTGACTTGACTTTATATCATCCACAAGCTCAACTGTGTGGCTTCAATAGTTTTGTGCTTCAGGCTCCAAAGTGTGGCCTCCAGGGTTCAAGCAGCATCTGTGCATGTGACAGAGGAGTGCACAGTGCATGCAGGGGGCGTGGCCTCAGATGACTGGGGAGTGTAGTTGTAATAAATCTGGTTGTTTTAGCAAAGATTATGTTACAATATATTTCCTGTAGAGGGTCAACCTTTGATTTTGTACATTTCTGGTTTTTTCCCATAAATTATTGTTAATTCCCATGGAAAGTTTCCAACTTTGAAAATTCCCAGAATTTTGCCACCCTACTAGGGACACATCAGGATGCATTAGAATTCACACTACCAAAGACATGTTGTCACATGTCCCAACCCACCTCCACATGTGGACTGAGTGGTCAGATCTTAGTGCTCTGGTGGTGGTTAACACTTGTATTTAGTGCTGTCCACTATGATCCCATCACCTGGGACTAGGGTTGGACATCGTCTGAATCGATTCTTTAAGGAGGCAGGGTCCAAAAAGTTGTCATGGTTTAAATGAGGGTGATAACCAGAGCTCTTTTTAGATGAACACTATGAACTTTACTATGAATTTCTCACAGGGCTATTTTTCTACTAGTATATAAATATCAAACCTTTGTTAATATGTATGAAACTTCATAACATTTATATTCAAGTTCAAACACATAAAGCCATTATCACTCAAGGCTGCAGGTTTGATTTTAACATTGTCGGGGACATATAACTAAATAACAGAAGAAAAATAAAAATAAGTTATTACTAAGATATTAGATTTGTATTTATCTTTTTAAATGTAATGATAAGATTTTGAAACCATCACACCCAACATGGGGCTCAAACCCACAACTCCATGGTTTGCGTAAATTTGCATAAATAAACAAACATAAGCACATGGAGCTCTGGAGCAGTCGGAGTAGCCCGTCTGGTCAACTGCCAGGCTAAAGTTAGCGCTAATGCCAGATAGTTTGTCTATGAAAAAGTACACGGGCTAACGTTAGCTGGATATTTGAGTTGAATCACCGCATTAGCAGTAGTATTTGTTTGCGACAGTGTGCACACACTTCCTGTGGCTTCTTCTTCGTTGGTGTTTGGCAGCGTCTTCTTCGGGTCGGTCGACTGGGCATTGAAACTAGGAATCAAAATTTTAAAATTTAAAGGGTTCCGGGAGAATCAGAATGCTAGTCCAGGTTCCCATTGATGCTGGATTCTCGATGCCCAACCCTACCCGAGACTCATCTTAAAACCAAGTGAGAACAGCCTCTTCTTTGTCCTTGTCTCCCGAAAGCTAACAAACCAAATCGAGCATAACCAGGAGGGGGCAGCACAGCAGACAGTTCAACAGAGACTCTAGTAAGAAATCTTATGGAATTTAATGTAGAATTTCCCTTTATCTTCATTATTCCAACCTCCCCCACTGTCGCCATGTTTGAAGTCGTCAAAAACTCGACTGAGTCGCTCTCTAGTGGAGCTATTCCACAGGAAAGACGAGGACAGAGATGACATCTACCAAAAAGACTCAAACAATTAATTAATTATTTTGGTTCTTATTTCGTATAGATGACTACCCAGGGAAATACTTCAATTTATCAGAGAGAGATTTTTTCTTTGTGTCACATCACAGTGATGCCATAGTGATGGAGGACGTTTGGATTCAGCCTGATTTATTTTTCCCAGTCAGCGTCAGTCCACCCACTGTCACTCAGGTGCGTGTTACCTGTGGAACCCCGATCCTGCGACACGCCTCCAGGAAGTTCTCCACGTTCCGTCGACATTTGGCCATGGTGAGTTTAGGCTGCGGGGACACGTTCCTGTTATCAGCAGGTTATTACAGCAGGAGGCTTCACCGCCTCATCAGCCTGTCCAATCAAAGACACTCACCACAGCGGGGGAGGGCACGTGGATGCTGGGGACGGATCGCGGTCTCACATGATTGGCCAAGTGACAAAGCACCACCCCGTCCGTCAGAGCTGCTCCCAGATCGCTCGGCAACGACACCTTGAGACGAGCCTCGATGTTCTGGACAGAGACAGGGACACAGGTGTGTCAGTTACCTGAGACACAGCCCAGACCCTGGAGGGTCACAGGTGAGCGGTCAGGTGTGTGCACCTTTCTGAGCTGCTCCACCAGCTCAGCATCTTCTCCAACTAGAGGAGAAGCAGCAGGAGCCTCCTCCTGGCTCTGAGGAGCAGCAGCAGCGTCACCTGGAGAACAGACAGGAAACAGCAGCAGTCACATGCCTGACAGGCGAGGGCAAGCTCAGCTCCTATTGGCTGTAAACAGACACACGGGTAACACGTCACCTTTCCTCTTCTCCTCCTTCTGGCCAAGGCGATACAGGAAGCTCTCTGGTCTTACGCTGGCTGTCCGACAGGAGGCCACACCCCCTGAAGTGGGGTATGAAGGCGACTGATTGGCTGGGAGAAAGAACAGGTAATGGAGTCAACAAGCTTTTAAAGAGGTTAATAAAGAAGATGAGGGTGGTGCTTGTGTGATCTCACCTGTAGAAGACAGAGCAGCTCTGTCCTCCCCCTGAAGAGACACAACACCACAGTTACACACCTGGACGTCCCACACCTGAAAGACTCTGAGTGCATTGACTGTTCTGTGTTTTCCATCAGACAAATCTATAAAAGACACCCAGTAAAACCAGCAGCATCATGCAGGTTGCTGTACCTGCAGCAGACAGGAGGTGGCGCTATCAGAAGCGTGAGAGCGACAGCCGTCCACAGACACTCCGGCCGCAGACTTATGACAGGTGAACATAAAGAGAATGAGAGGAAGGGGCCGAAATAAAAAGACGGAGGTTTAAACACCAACTCAGGAAACACAAAAGGAAAAACTTCCTGAACTGAACCAAGTTTGCCGCTGCTGTCTGATGCTAACATGGCAAATCACTTCCACTGGATGATGTCACTGATCAGCAGATCAAGGGTCGTCCTCTGTGGTTCCCACAGAATCACCGTCCAGCCCCCGACAGGATGCCCACAGGGACTCAACACATTCATCCATTAACAGTCCTGTTAGCTGCACTGTAGCTAATGGTACAATCAGACTGAACGCAGCACAATTTTTCACCTCGTATGTACTCATGAACTTGGACTGATGATTTCACCACACACACCCAAGAGTGCTCCTCCCACTCCTCCCAGTAACTGTGGCAACCACTACTCCCACTACCAACAACGAATCGCACATGTTTCTGCTTTACCTGTTGTGGACCCAAAAAGAGAGACTAGCAGCTCTGCTTCTTGGTTTCATCCTGGTGCAGACTTAAAGTCATAACAAGCTGGACCAGCACAGATGGTGACCATACACTCCTCCTCCTCCATTACTGTTTGGTGACGTTGGAGAATTGCAATACCACGTGATGCAAACTGTTCACTCAAGTTAAAACTTTTTCAACTCACACCAGTGTGAGGTGACGCAAATTCGCGTCAGCTGGCGTCTTCCCATTCACTTATTATCTAATGTGCAGTGTGAATCTGACGTAGCATTTTTAACTTAACGATACTTTCAACTATCTGTTTAACTGTCAGCCATAGTATTAACTATCGGCTATACTTTATGCAAAAATGCCAACAGTTAGCCATACTTTTAGCTGTTAGCTATACATTTAGGAATCTTCACTGTTATACTTATAGCTAGCTACTCCAACCACTGAGTCACCAGTGGACACATACAACTGGTGAGCGTCACCTGTCTGTGGGAACCAGGTCGTCTCTTTATGGTGTTTGTGTTAAAGTCAATTTCAAACACTCGGACACACTGAACCACAGACAGAACCATGTACAGAACCACAGACAGAACCATGTACAGAACCATGGAGACAACCACAGACAGAACCACAGAAAGAACAGCAGCAACAAAAATCAAAGGAGGAAGAACAAACTGAAATGGAAGTGAAGACGGAACAAAACAAAAGAAACAAAGATAAGAAAAGCAACGTGAAGGATGAAGAGATGAAGGAGGAAGAAGAAGAAAAACAAGTTATTGCAGAACAACTTTGAGGTTTGAATGATTGGATGAACATGAAACAGGTCACCTGCTGCTTCGACTGGAAAACCTTAAAGATGTAAACTCAGGAAAACATTCCACTTTGATTTAGTAATTACACATCACACCAAAGAGGACAGGGAGTGGGCGGGTCTTTGCTGATGAGTGACAGGGGGACAGGCATGTTCATGCTGTGGGGTGGTTACCTAGGAAATGGTGACATCATGCTGATTCAAGTTTGTGTAAAATCACCAGAAATGATTGTAACATTTTCAGAGTAAGAGCCGGCAGGACTTACAGCCACATTTTAAATGACAAATATTTTTAAACCACAGACTTTAAGATACCTGCAGCTCTTTTAATTTGAAATGGAATTATGGTAAATTGCTTCATGCTAGTCACTCTGTATCGATAGGCTCGGTTTTAAAAAGGTTAAATTCATTTTTTGTTGCACTAATGGCAGGGTGACTTTTGTGTCTGTACACAGTAACTCACATTATCAGATTGATCACATTTTTCACTAGGCCTGATGTTCGTGCCAAATTTGGTGAGTTTTTGAGCCGGTTTATGGGGTTAAATTAAGCCTCAAAGAGACGTAACAATAAGAAAGAAAGAAAGAAAGACTAGATAGCATCACATGGGCACAAGATACTGATAAGTAACACGATACCTATCTGGTGCGCACGAGTTACCCACACTTTGTTTCTCCATCAAAATGTTTTTTTTATTCATGTCCCATTAGGCCCCGTAAGAAACATTAGTGTTCTTCTTAATTATTTTTTTTATTGTGACTATTCAAGTCAAGATGTTGACACCACCTATGATTTCTATTCAAGTGGAAAAGTTTGATTTGTTCATATACTGAGAGTATTTGTGGTTTATGTGACTGAATATTAAAGCTAAAATAAGTTACTACACTATTCTGAGCAACGTTTTGATGTTATCTGTGATTTTCACAACAATGCTGCTCAACTACTGTCAAATGGGATAAGCTGAAGGCATCTTTGATATTTTGTTTAAGTTTTGTGAAAGAAAAACAAAAGTGCAGCTCTTCAATCAATGAAGAGGTATCAGGTTGGGACTTGGTGTCAGCAAATACTCAAAATCAA
>OOFC01016894.1:0-17856 GCA_900323345.1 Pseudochromis fuscus
CCCCCCCCACCACCACATACAAACACACTCGTACACACCTTGGTGACAAACATCTGCCTATTGTGTCCACGTGCAGCATAAACCATTAACAAAAGAAGTGTTGGTGTCAAAAAACAAATTAACGCCATATTAACAAAAAATGCCACATCGCTGCCGATGCCGTGAAAAGAACGGCTCTAGCAGTAAAACGCTTTTCACACCTCTCCCTGTCTTCTTCCCCCTCAGCAGTGCTCGGCTTGGACTAACTCCACATATGCACCAGTACACACTATCTCGTCCCTGCTGGGTGACAGGTGTGTGTGTGTGTCTGTCCCGCGGTGGGGGAGTGTGTCTAGCTGGAACATTTACTTGGACAGAGGGCAGGACGTAATGGTGAGACTGCTGAGGAGGAAAGGGAGCTGGGTAGCCGAGGGTGGAAAACAAATATTTGTGAACGCTTCCTCTGACGTCCGAGCATTTCCCAACACATGGATGAAATGCACGCAGGAGAAGAAAAGAAGAAAAATGAAAGAAAGACAATAAAAAAAGAAGCCCTGTACCCCTTATACAATGTACGATCTGATGGCAGTGCTATTCACATTCATTGCAGATGGCTGGAGAATGCTATCATGCCTACTGCAACACGCGGAAAGCACAAAGAGACCCTTGCTATGTAGAAAAACCCGAAGGGGCTCCTTCACAAAGACCCCCTCTGAAAAAAATATATGTGCAAGTAGGCCTACACAGAGAGTAATTTGAGGAAAGGACATTGGCATACCCAAGGCCTACGAAGAGCAAGCATGGCCGCACACACAATACAATTCATTCAGTGATTCATTCATTCTCCCTCCCTCTCCCTTTCTTTCCCCTCACTCCCTCCTCCTCCTCTGCTCTCTCCCTTTGGCTGTAGTTAGAGTAAGAGGTGAGGGGGGAGGGGCAGCCAACGATGATAATGCAGCAAGCAGCAGTACTCCACCCAGACGAAGCTAGACACACACACACACACACGGTTATTCAGTTCCTTCTCAACGGCTGCGACAACACCGATACGCGTTGAACATAAAAGGGAAACTACACACACACATAGCTGCACCACACCCAAACCTTAAGATCTCTCACCACCACACTTCACAAATTTCAAAAACACATGCCAAAATAGAAAACACATGAGCACAGGGCCTAACCTTGCATTATGAAGTCTGTCAGCCTGTCTTCCTCTCTCCCTCTCTCTCTCTCTCCCTCTATCGTTCTTTTTTTTTCCTCCCTCTCTCTCAGTCAGCCTGCTCTTGGCTGACTGGATCCCAGCTGTCATCCACGCCCAGCCCCTCCCCCACGGCCAGCCTCCAATCACAGGCGGCTCCATTGAGAGCTCGCCAACCAGCACTAACCTCATTAGCATAGCCGAAGCCGAGGCCGAGGGCGGTTTGGGCTGTTGTCGTTTTTTAAAGAGACAGCTGGCCTGTTTCCCTGTAGCTGCGGCCACGACCCTTCACCTTGTCCTCTCCCTCTCACCCGTCTCCAGAGACTCTCCCAGACTGTTCCCTCCATTTTAGTGCACCATTATGTCCAAGCTCCATCATCAACTCTCCACTCGACAACAGCTTCAAAATATTGTCTTTTCTAGAAAGATCTAAAGAGTACCATCCTGTGGCTTCTTATGATATGAGAAAATAAACTCATTTTCTGTTCCCACAGCCAAATCACTCTTACATACTAAAAAGAAGAAACGCATACAGCTGAGGCTACTACATGAGGTGAAGACCACTGCAAGCAAACATAATAATATGATTTCATTACCCTTGAACAAAAAATGTTCACACAATCACAATATCCTCCTGAGACCCAGCCTACTGCCTTGTGTCAACTGTCAGACATTTTGCTCACCCTGATAAAGTCCTGTGATCCACTACAAAGGACTTGCTGCAAAAATATAAATCTTCTTTTACTTAGGTCCCAGGTTGATATTCTCAAGCACTAGAATAATAAATTACAAATAATTAAAGATTTATAAATATCATAGGGTGAGAAAAAATGCAGAAACTTTGAAGAATCTTTAAACATTTTTCTATTCACGTTTGCAAATCTGCCCTTAGTGCTTCCACAGTTAACACAGTAATATTACTTGATAATATATAAATATGGGTTTCACATGTGGACACATTAAATAACATATCTGTTACACTAAAGGTATAAAAAATTATTTTTCCAATAACACAGGGATAACACATGGACATACACATTAACTGTGTGACTACAGGCATGATGGCCTAAGTAAAATACAATTAAGTTTTATGATGACACTTTAAAGGCTCATAAAGACAAGATGCAACATAATACTTTAGTATTAGTGAAGTATTTAGGAACTCTCACCCTCACAAATGCGGTCAAGTCTCTGCCGCTTGACCTGTTTGTGTTTGTCCATCAGAGCCATAGACCGAGTAGTCTCAACCTGGGACAGAGAAGAACAGATCGAAGTGCTCACGAGGCCCCTTTAAAGACGTCCACTTGGTATCACCTGCACACAAATGGAAATACGGTCAGTAAAAGTTTAGATTTTCTTATGCAACCTACCTGAATTAGAGAAGTCCTAAAAGGACATGAATATTTTATTTTCTGTTTTGCCATGATAATGAGTTAATTTCAGAGGTTTTCTTGAGATCTCAAGTTACTGTTCCCATTATATCCAGAAAATAAACTTTGCTTATAGGATCTTTTATGTTGCTATCACGAGAAATAAGAGATTGTTTATCTTGATATATTGAGATAAGTTTGTTATTGAGAAAATGAAGGACATATTGATCTCATTTTCTTTAGATAAAAAAAATGTATGCTGTTCTAACTTGCTGAAACAACCTATGTTCAAGGACAATATATTGACTCGTGCAATGAATTGTTTGAAACAAAAATTAGCAGTGATCAAATTTGCCTGGCATGAAAATAATTAGATAAAATATAAACTTGAGAGGAGGAGCAAGAAATGTTGTTTGTACAGTTAAAGACTCACCTGAAGAACAATGTCTGTTGTGCCAGTCGGGTTGACCACTTAGTTTACACTGTAAACAAAGACACAGTAAACAGACAGATTATTTTAATGTCATCCAGTTGCAGGGAGCTGATGAAGACCACGACAAATCCAAGTTACCAACGTTTACAGAGGTACATAAACTGATAAGATCTAGTGTTACGTGCGTCCCTTCATAAAAAACAAACTTACAAACAAACGTGTTTCTAAAGAAATGTTGAAGTAGTACTGTTAATACCGACTGATGGCCATTCACTTCACTTTTACAACCTACTGGTTTCCTCCGTTAGGGCTGCTGATCATAGTTTACAACTTTCCCGTCAACTTTAGTTTAGCTTGCAACACACCATTCATACACTCAGTTAAACAATGACTCTGTCGCTACTAGTTATCATTAGCTGAAGGTGTGAGTGGATCATCTTATCAGTAGTTTAGTGGTAGACGTATCGATAGTAAAGCAGCTAAGTTACCGTTAACTAACCAGCCGACGATGCTTGCTAGCTAGCCCGTTTTTAATCTATGCACAATCACCGGTTAGTTGAAATGAATGGTAGTTGATATTTATCCGTTCCCCGCGAACCACACTAGTATTTAACACATGTACGTATTAAGTCTATCGTGCTAACTTAATCTATTTCAAGCTAGTTTAGCTCACATTAACTTCTGAATCGCGAACCATTGCTAATGCTAACTGAGTAGCATAGCACAGCAGCTAACTACCCGGATGGTAGCTAAGCTAACCCAAACACAAACATTTGAGTACTCAAAGTAGCTAATGCTTTTAATTCAAACTGCAAAATTTCCGCTAACCCTCGAACACACAAAGTCCTCGGCGCCATTTCGCTGTAATTAACTTGTGAACCGCGTCGCTATAACTTATTTCCACAACTACATGTATGAGCCGTTTGCAGCGGTGCTAACGTTAGCTTAGCCGGCGCCGTTGAGTAGCGCGTGCGGCTGAGTGTGTGGGAGCGGAGCGGAGGGGGAGAACCATTCTGTCCGATTTGTTATCAGCGAGTGGCGCTACAATGTGAAATATCTGACCCACAAGCTGAAAATAATCAATAATCCTACGGGAAAATGTAAAGATTTCCCCACGTGATTGGATCCAGTCGGAGCTACAGTCTAAACAATAACCAAATGTTGCAAAAAATGTCAATTATTTACCCCGAATAAACTCTTTGAGGAGTGCTGAGACAGTGTGCGTGCGTCGGTGGTGTTCCCTCTCTCCCGATCGCCATGAAATTAGACAAAAGAGGAAGTGGCTTGTTGATGGGGGGGTCAGAGCGTCTGTGAAAAAGCATCCGTGGACTGGAAGGAGCGCCCTCACCTTCCACGGCGGTACGACAAACACATCTCGGCCAGTGCAACAAGTCTGCTCACACCATTATCCAAACTTTTCCTGTGTACTTTAACTTTAGTTAAAAAAAGTTATTCTGTTTTAAAGTAACTACAACTCTACCACAGATAGCTGTAATGTTGTATCCCCTCTAAAACCTATTTTGTCTTCTCCAGTCATTACATTTAAATGTAGTGTGTGCATCAGTATGTCAGCATCAAGTAAGCTGAGTGAATGGGCTAAACACTATATATTTCTATCAAATTAATTTTATATTGAAAATCAGCCACTAGGTGTCACAATAATCTAATTATCATACAGGTCCCTACAATGCAGGACATGTTTATAAAGCAAAGACAAGACACTTTTTGGAAAAAAATAATCCTCTATTAAATTTTATTTGTACATAAATTGTGCAACAGGTATATTTCCATCTGAAAACATGAAAAATCATTTCTTCAAGGCCACCAAATCATCTGCATCACCACTGTCTCTGTCACACACACACACACGCACACACACACACGCGCACACACACTCTCTCTCAGAATTGGCTGAACATGTGTACTCACTCTAACCGCTGTACAGTACCTTACATTGTGCCCTGTGGAGTCCAGCTGCAGCACTGATTCAGTAATTCAATTGACCATTATAGTGTCTGTGCCACACGCTCAAAAATATATCTGAATCAGTGCAAATGGAGATTTGCAAAAATGTCTCACTGTGAAAATAAGACCAGAGCACCAAGAACTCTGTATTTTAAGCTTAAGGCATGGTCAGTTAACAGTATCATCAGTATTACTGTTGATGAGGTGTTAATGTCCAAACAAATACAGAAAATCTGAAATAAAAATAAAATATGAACAACATGGAGCCCTGTCTTCTTTCTGCTTTTACAAGAAAAGCTTCCCTTTGACAATGTAGACCTACTCCAACGCAGTAAAAGTAGATGTGTTCTAAGAGGTCTGTCGAGGATTTTAAAAAAGTGCAGAGAATCCCGGAATGTATCCTGTTAAACCTACAGGAGAGGATTTAGATATTTTCATGTTGTTTGGGCTACTCCTATATAATTTTTTGGCCACATGATATATATTTATAAGCCACTAGAAGCTCACAAAATCAAATCCAAATTTAGAACCCCAAATATAAAAGTTAAATCCCCCAGTATTTAATGGGGGAACTGAATAATGCTCCCACATCCATTAAACTATTGGCTTCTAGTTTGTATCATGTCAATAATTTGAAGACATATTAGAAACATTCAGCTTACTCCAGTATATAGTGCTCTTTGATGAGGATATGTAAGACTATCTGGATGCATACCAATGGTCGATGCTCATTAAGTTGTATTAAGACTTGTAATATTATCAAATAGTCAAAGTTGTGTGCGAATGAAAACTTGCTTAGTTGCTCATGCTCCCTATGGAGTGCTGAACTGGCAGGCACCGACATTTTGTTTGAAGTGTTGATTAGTGAACTAGCTCAAGAGTTACAATCATAGCATTGTAATTCGATATCAGCTCCTACTTGTTTGGTTCCTAATTATGTACTCTGGACATGTGTCTTCAGAGGGCAGTAGGCTTCCAATGACTCGGCCAGAAGAGTGCACAAAGCCTACAGGTGTGCTTAACGTGGTTATGAATGCAGTAATCAGACTTGGAGCACCAAGGAATGGTCAGTTTTCCTCTATAAGATTCAAATCCAACTCTGTGCAGTCTCTCTCAAAAACAATCTTTTGTGCTCCATCTATTACAGTCCTTTTTCTCTCCTCTTCTTCTTCTTCTTCCTCCTCCTCCTCTTCCTCGCTTTCGCTTAGTGGCCCGATGCTGGCCCGTCCCAGGAACTCAGCTGGGGAGAAGGCTGGGTGCTGGTCTGCCTGGGTAGACACTGGACCAATGCAGCCACCTGTTCCACACACGAGGCTCTCACGGTGACCGATCTACACAAGAAAAAGCCGTGTCATGATCATTGTGCCAATTTAATCATTTAACAACCAATAAACATAAAAGGTATTTAACATGAGTTCATTTTCATACAACAGGAGCCACACCTAGTTGTAAAAAAAAATAGGCAGTGCAGTGACGGCATCACTGTCAACATCAGGAGATCTGTATGAATGACAATACCAGTTTGTTGGGTTAGGAGAGGGAAACTCAAAGCACAGGTAATAGGCCTTCCTGACGTGTGATCAGACTGACAAGCTAAGGACTGACACATGTAATCAAAGTCTGTAGGTTTCAGAGTGTGTGATGTTTATGTAATTGTAAATACTTAATACATTTAATGGAATTAGTGTATGTAACAGACTACAGGATATAAATAGAGTAGAATGTGTAGACAGCAAGCCAACATGATGCTACTTTCTAGCGAACTTCAAGTGTTGTTCATGTAGGTGGTTCTTCATGGAGATGTAATAAAGCCTAATAGATTCAAATATAAAAATAAGTCTGCAAATTGTCAAAAAAATCTTGGCTAGTATTTGTAGGATGCTCCATAACTGAACCAGCACACGTGAACTCACCAAAAGCATTAATTTTTGACCAATAATTTACACCAATAAGAGAACACTGACAGGCAATGTGCATTAACTGCCCATTTAACCTTCTTGCTCACCTGTGTCATCTTGCCGAAGTCAAGGCCTGGCCTGGGGCATGGCAAAACATCTGGGTCATGGCGCCTCTTCAAACGAGGTTTGCGCATGTCGCAGGGCTGTGAGTGGCATCGTGGCAGTGCAGGGTGCAGGTCACGCCTAGAGGAGGATGGTGTACTGCAGGCTGAAGTGGGAGATGAGGACAGGGCTGGATGCTCCAGGCCAGAACCGCCATAAGTCAGAGCTGAAGCACGGGAGGGCTGGGGAGGAAAAGGTGTCACACAGGGATTGTGAGTGTGCACAGGGGAGAGGGAGAAGCGGCGCTGCAACATCGAGTGAGAAATCAGGGGGGCTGGTGAAGAGGAGCAAGAGGAAGGAGTTGCAAAGACGCCAGAACTGGCTCCTTTCAGTGTGTCACAAGGATCCCAGGGGAATCCCCATGATAAAGGGGAGTCAGATGACAGTGCTAAGCTAAAGAAAGTAGGGCTAGAAGATGAGTGTATGGAAGAAGAGGTGAAGGAGGAGCTGGGACCACAAACGGGCAAAGAGCTGGCTCCAGAGCCTGAACTAGATACTCCTCCACTGTGGCTGCCACGTTTCACTGGGGTCCAAACCTTTGATGCACTTGGATGCCAGGTGGAGCGACACTGAGACAGATCCTCTGGAACAGAGAGGGAACGGCAGTGGCGTTTTGGAGGTGGTGGTGGGGGTGAACTTTGAAAACCCTTGTCTGTAAAGGAAACCTCTGGTCCCTGGAAAGGGTCTCCAGAGCGGGAAGAACACCATAGGGAATCGAGTCCACAGGAATCATCGGAGACACTTTTGGATGATGGTTGTTTAGCTGAGCTGGATTCTGAAAATACCAAAATACTTACATAAGACAGATTGTCCCACCAGTTGCAAATGTTGCTGTTACGTCAATCAACTTGCCTTGTGTTGTGTTACAAGCACTCCATGAGACAGTGGGACTTGAACCTACTGCAGGTAGTGACTGTAAGAAAAGTAATAACTTTTAATATAAACATAATTTTTTAGTACGAGGACCAATAAAACTAAATAAATTAAACGATAGAGCAGTTTGGTATCCAACTCACCACATTCACATTGAATGAGAAAGACTTGTGATAAGGTTCTTCCAAACTCTGCTTACGGAGCTGCTCTGTGATGAGTGTCACCATAATTGTAGCTATGATCCACAGCGCAGCATGGAGATGAGGAGGTTTACTGAGGGCTGTGGAAATTTTATTAGTCAGAAACCTGGCGTGGTTTGTGGCGTCCCCTCCACACCTCAACCAGCCACACTGACCAGCTCTCTTCACTATGCCACCATCATCTTTACAGCACCTATAAAGACAGATGAAAACAGTGTCAGCGATCAAGTGAAATTATTGACATGTTGCAAAGAATGTTTCTTAAAACAGTAGCCGACAATCCCATAGGCCTTAGATGGAAGGGTAAATGCAACCTTCATCTAACATGCCTTAACTACTGTGTGGAAAAGCCCATAGAGTGAGAAAATAATGCCTGGATACGGACCACATATTTCTGTACGATACCCAGGCTGGGATATGTATGCTGCTTCATTCCCACACAGAAGGCCAAAGCTGAAGTTCATGCTCTCAAAAGGTAGCAATCACACGTGAACATAATGAGACTGAACAAAGAACTTCATTTTCCATCATCTAAAGTGGACATTCTTAATGAGACTCTAAAGACAAACTATTAGGCGTGTAAAAAAAAAAAACTGCAGTGGCTGTCCCACGTGAAAACCTTTTGGGGCACTGCAAAGGCAATCAAGTTAGTTGTGAGAGTGGAAGGGGGGAGGGAGAACCTAAAAGGGAAAGGATGGGGGAAGTGTGTGAAAAATGAATGGGGCAGGGGTTCGAAGCAAGCCTTGGTATTTTTGCAAGGGGGACAAAAGAACAGTGAGCAGGTCTCAAGGACTTGTATCATTGAAGCAAAGATAAAATGTGAGACATACCCATAGAGCAGTATGTAAATTTCAGTAACACACAATTCTGAGATATTTTTCATTTTTATGCAAGCAGACAGGCAAAGTTTTTAAGATCTACAAGTTTCGGAAGCAACCAACATCTCCAAAAATTAACCTGTGGACACAGTGAATATTGTCAAACTGAAACTAAATCAGGCAATCCTGCCTTAAAATGCAACATGGCCTTGTAGCCTTTGCACTGGTGTTTAAAAGCACAAAGGCTAAAGTTCATTTAATGGTGAAACCAAACCAGATATTATATAATGCATACTAAATATCAACTTTTAAACGTCTTCTGGTGTGAATAAAACCCCTTGATGATGTTAGTGCTCCTCATTATAAAGACTTTGTCATAGCACTTGCTGTTGGCAGTCAGATGTGGCCTAAAGGGCCTTCCTCCTTGTGGCAAACATGGTGCTACACTGCTAGCCTAGTTCCACATGCCAGAAGACAAGCTACTTAAGGGGCACCGAGTGAACTTCATCTTGTGGAAGCAACTACTGTTGAAAGCCCCGAACCCCAGAAAATGATCCAAAGCTGAGCTGTCAACCGCCAGCTAACTTTAAACGTTGACATCACATTATTGTTAATATTGCAAGAAACGTACTACATGTTCTCACAACGATGAGTAAAACGTGTACAGCACAAGCATTAATTAAGGCTAGGTTGATTAGTACTTCATTGAACGTGCAATCCAACAAGCAAGTTTAAGACTGTGTTGCGCAGCTTGTCCCTTTCAGCAAAACGTTAGTGTTTGCTAGCAAAAATCTGTGACGTTATTGCCAACGTTAGCCTCAAGACAGTTATTTGTCATTGACAATGGAGGCTACACAAGAATATAAAAATAATGGTAGATTTACTGTCTAAATCGGATCTCGACTTTAGCTGGTAAGCAAGGTGGTATATGTTAAGCTAGCACAGCAACACATGCAGCCCGTGAAGCCCCGAGTTATTAGCCGGTTAGGTAAGCTAGCTGACAGGATAACAAGTCTTGTAAGTAAAATTACCAGGGCTAGCTTATTACACTATTCCTGTTTGCTATCAGTGGCTTGTCAATGTAGTCGGTTGTAGCCACGATTTGTTAATACAAACACGGTGATGCGTTAATAAATTTGACGTCTGTGCCCATTCTGTATTTTTAAATTTGTTATAGCCATAGCTTGGTCACGCAGCCTGTTCGCAAGCTAGCATGCTACAGCTGTCCTGATGTATTACCTGCATTCAGCCGTTCCTAAGCAACCGAAGCTGCACAGTGCGTGCACCGGGTCGACAGAAGATAAACGGGGTATTTAAAGCCTTCGGGCGATACCAATACAGAGGTGTTTTTAAACACGTTCCTAAATAATTTCTTTTTCAGAAAGGGACAACAATATTTGTACAGCACACATTTTCATATAAGACTTTTAATCATGTGTTTACAACTTCAAATTAATTCGTAGAAACTCATTTTTAAACTTATCTTATTTTTCTGTCCAGTTAACAGCCCCACTGTTAGACCCTTCTAAATAAAGCAACAGCGTAATTTCAAACTGTCGAAACAATATAACTTTATTTTTTTCTTATGCGTTTAATAATATAATACAGACAAAATTTAGATTCCACACTTACGATGCGATAAAAATAAGATATCATTTCAGAATCAGAAGCATAATCAACAATGTAAAGTGAAATTGAATCCTACCACTGACGCATGCGTGGTGGACGTTTAAACTTGCTAAATATTTGTACGGAATGATTTAGCTTTCCGTATAACAGTTTCCGTATATTAACTTTATCCTCGATAGCTGTTATTGTGTAGCTCAATCGTTGAAATACGTGGCATATAGAGAGATACCAAAGCAATAATGGCATTAGGAAAACTCAGGAAAGAAGAAACACTCGCAATGAGGAAAAGGTTAATCGGGTATGCAAAGAGAAACTTATTGCTATTATTATTATTATTTGTCGAAGCTAGCATATATTCAGATTGTGCACAGTTGACACGTATTCATTCATTTTGATTACAGACAATCTTTAAAGCTGTTTTACTCCGACGATCCTGTGAAAATAGTCAGAGCAAGAGGGCAGTATCTATTCGATGAAAATGGCAAGCGGTATCTGGACTGTATCAGCAACGTCCACCATGGTAAAACGTTTACGAGCCCGTACATGTTTCGTTTATACAACCTTAGAAACAGTACATTACACTCCTGCCTCCTTGTGGCAGAACGTTTTAATGACTTACTAACATACCGTTATGTTTCCTACAGTGGGTCATTGTCACCCCAGCGTTACAAAGGCTGCAGCAGCACAGATGGAGCTCCTGAACACAAATTCACGATTCCTGCATGACAACATAGTCCTGTACGCCGAACGCCTCGCTGCTACCCTGCCTGAGAAACTGTGTGTCTTCTACTTTGTTAACTCCGGGTAAGTAAGGCTAGTTTCATATAGACCATTAAAGGACAAATTAAAAACCATGGTAAAAGAAAATACAGCTTGGAAGATAGATTGTGACATAAACTAACGATTAATGTGAATGTTTGGGAATAAAGAGCTCATTCAACTATGAAATCCATCTCCAAGAGTTGGAATTCCCTCATCATGGACAATTTCATGGAGGCTGCTCCTTTAAAGAATCCCATATGATGTCAGGGCATTTCAACCAATTGAACAAATGGGAAATTTTTGTGACTGGTGAAAATGCTCTGACATCATATGGGCTCAGTATGTTGAAACTTTATGTGGCTCAGTATGTTGAAACAATATAACAGCTATCAACCTATGCAGATATTTAGTACCTTATTATTCCTGTTACTATTCCTTAAAGTGTTGTTGCAGTCATTTCACATATGTTTCTCTGACAGTTCTGAGGCCAATGACCTTGCCCTACGCCTGGCACATCAGTACACCCGACATGAGGACGTAATTGTGCTTGACCAGTAAGTATTCTGTTCCTATGCAACACAATCACCCACTGACAATACACTTGCTTTTCAATCACAATGGCCTCTCCTTTTATACTAGCGCATACCATGGGCATCTAATGTCCCTCATCGACATTAGTCCTTACAAGTTCCGGAAACTGGCAGGACAGAAAGAATGGGTTCATGTGGTGTGTAAATTAATACAACCATTATCACACGGACTGCTAATCAACAGTGAACTCGTGTTTATGTGCAAAAAACAAACGAACGACATATTTCACTCTCTCAGGCACCTTTACCGGACACCTACAGGGGCATCTACAGAGAAGATCACCCCAACCCAGGACAAGCATATGCTGATACAGTGAAAGACCTGATAGAAGAAGTGCACAGGAAAGGTCACAAGGTACACTTTAAAACAGCCCCAACGAAATCATTTGGAAGTTTTACTCCTATACACAGACAATTTGAATAATGAGGTAATAAACACAATGTCATCTGTTTATTACCTGTTCCCTATAGATCTCTGCTTTCTTTGCTGAATCGTTGCCCAGTGTTGGAGGGCAAATCATTTTTCCCCAAGGATACTCAGCTAAAGTTGCAGAGTGAGTAGAGATTCAGAGTGATTCAGCTACATTTACAATAATGACGGTATGACGTTTCTCATACTCTCCACAGATACGTACGCACGGCCGGTGGAGTGTTTGTGGCAGATGAGGTGCAGACTGGTTTTGGACGTGTGGGAAGTCATTTCTGGGCTTTCCAGCTTCAAGGAGAGGATTTCTGTCCAGACATAGTGACCATGGGCAAACCGATGGGCAATGGGCATCCTCTGGCATGTGTGGCAACTACCGCAGATATAGCTGGAGCTTTTACAGCCAATGGAGTGGAGTACTTCAATACGGTGACTAGACAGTAGCTTTAGTGGAATCATGAAACAGGTCAACTTCTTGTATAAGTATTGTTATTGTAGTTGTATTGGTGTAAGTAACATACAAAAAATATGTATTTCCAGTGGTTGTCTTGATCACTGACTAAAACTTGGTCAGTTACTCTAGTTTATGTACAACTGCACATTGCCTCATAATACATTCAATATTGACATAATCACTTAAGTCAATAGCTAACTTCAAGGTGTAGGCACATTTTTTTTGCCCATATAAACAAAACAAAACAAAAATATTTACGTGTAAACTTGTTTACCAACTGCTGTTAAACATTCATACATCAGGATGAGTAATTTATTTTTTCTTCAACTTAATGGCAGTTTGGGGGAAATCCAGTGTCCTGTGCTATTGGCCTGGCAGTCCTCGATGTGATAGAGGAGGAGGACCTGAGAGGAAATGCCACCAGGGTGGGAGCACACCTTAAAGAGCTGCTCACAAAACTCCAAACACGACACGAGACAATTGGAGATGTGAGGTTAGGATGCTGTGATGAGAAAACTCACGATCTTATACATATAATAGCTGGTAGTGTTCTATTCTCTTCGCCCACATTACCGTACACTACACTGGTACTTTCATACAGGTGATGTTTGCTGATTAACCTTCTCATTACATTTGTTGTTGGCTACAACTGGCTACACTCACTTTTCACACAGTTTCTCCTTGGTGCTTTATAACCAGAAAAAAATCTTAAGAAAAGACATACATTATGATACAATATCACTGCATTGAGCTTCCAAAACCTGGGTGTTTTGATTGTGAAAATATTTCAAAATAATCATTTTCCAAAATGTATGGATTTATAAATATATTTATAGAAATGAAACCAACATTTAGCTGAGTTTTTACACAAGTGAGCAGACACCTCCAGTGCATTTTTCAGTGAACTGTAAAACGTGGTGCTCCGTACATTTAAAAAATATATGCAAGTATATGTAAATAGATTCATGTGTGCTAAATGTACTTTTCTTTACCATAGCCGACCAATTGCTAATACATTTTCTCCCATTATACAGAGGTGTAGGACTGTTTGTGGGACTTGAGCTGGTTACAGACCGTAAGGAGAAGACCCCCGCCACAGAAACAGCAGCAAAGGTGGTAAAGAGGTGAGAGGTCATGGTGTGACACGGTAGTCAGTGAAGAAGGTTTTACCTTCCATGAAAAAGCACACAACTTCCTATTATTTGATGCTTTTATATACATTATGTCTATACCATGTGGTGTTCTGTTCAGACTGAAGGAGGAGGATCAAATCTGTGTCAGTACAGACGGGCCTTGGGAAAGTGTTGTGAAGTTTAAACCTCCTATGTGCTTCAGCATGGAGGACGCAGAACTGGTGGTACGATGTATTGACCGCATCCTCACAGGTTTGTTACTAAAATACTATCTCTACACTGCAGATGTAAACACAGGAGTGTATGCATGATACCTGATGTGGTATCGTTGTCTGAGTAGAATTCTCAGCACTGTAAAATATGCTGAGAACAGTGAATTTCACACATTGGTAATTAAGGACAGTGATTCATTAATTCCCTTGTTCCCATAGACATGAAAGCCAATGACCTCAAACTGGAAAAGGAAGACATCTAAGGTTTGTCAAACCTGTAGAAAACTTTTAATTGCATCAGACATTGTCAGGTGGTCACATTCATAAAGTTCAGAGGTAGAGATATGAGTATCTGTAGCTGAGGCTCCAGTAGATCAAAAAGCTTCATTTCACTTGGCAGAACATGTTGCCACCTTCGTCTTCCAACACTGACCACTGTGGGACTCGCTTTGTTCCTGAAAAGGCTGAATTCTAACAGCAGTCTACCAGGATTTGTTTTATATACCAAAGATTAAATCTAGGGAATATCAAAGTGGTGACAGTGGATTGTAAATGGTGGTATTGTGACTGTTTCAACTTATTTGGAACTTAAAATGAAATGTCATTGCAATTGTTTTTCCAACCCCAGGTACTCGTTGCCAAATTGTGGTGTAGCACTGAAGATACGTCACCTCTCTGATGATACCCAACCAATTGGAGGGAAAAAATTTCAAGTGAGGCCAGCTACAGTTCAGTATTACCACTTGGGACATGTTGTTATACCAGCAGATGCTACTATGACACTAATAAAATTCCACAGATTTTTTTTAAATGAAGGACTAATAAACTTAATTTTTTAAATCTTGACTCTTTTTTTTTTTTACCCACAGCAGCAATAGTTCAAATAACCAGCCTCGACTTTAACACTGATCAGCAACATGTTCTCAATACACATTATGGTTAAGCACTTACCAGACCACTATCTTTAACTCCTCGACACATTCACAAAAATGCTCAAGTATTGCAGTTTCACATCTAGTGGGGTGGGTATTAACACTCAGCCAGTTATCCTGCAGGTAGTGTAGCCCTCTCCCACAGCTTCCCATAGAGGCATCCGTAGAGATGTTAACATTACTTGAGACAAAACAAGCAAGCCATTTAACAGTACAAAACATTTAACATTAACTTTACAAATAATAACAAAAAGATCCATGTGTAATATAAACCAAAAGTTTATTTCTACCAATTTGCCCAAGACACTAGAGGAATGAGTTTCCAGTGAGAGAGGGAGTACCCTCTTACATTAACAGGCTTGCGTTCAGTTGAATAACACTAGTAAAGCCACTTAAAATTGCAGACAGGATGGGGGAAGAATCTCCTTAAAAGCCAAAAGAAAACAACAAAGCAAACAAACAAAAAAAAAAGATGCTGGTTGTCTTCGTCTACAAGGCCATCTGCAAACATTCACTTGACACGCTTACAAAGAACCCTTTGATTAGTTTAAATCCCTTATTTTACCTCACCCCACATCTGAAGCCATGCAACTCGCATCCAACACTCAGCATGGGAGAAAATAACTAAAGATCTAGAAACACCAAAAGAGAAAAAAAAAAGCAAAATTGTTTTATTTGTGAGCTTTACAAGCTCTTGCTCCTGCTCATCTGTAAATCCAGTAGACATGTAAAAATACAACCATACAATACATTAGATTCAAAAAGGTACCAAAAAGTACAGTAAAAATAACACTTCCATCACTGGAAATGTAAATGGACACAAAACAATATAAAATAAAAAGTGGAAAAGTGACATTTGCTTCCCCAGTTCCTCACTTGATCTGTACAAATGGAGCATGAGTCCAAATTTCTGCCAACTCCAAAGGAAAAGCCAGAGCCCATGTTCGTTGTGGTCAGACCATGGATCTCTTTTTCTTATTTACTTTAGACCTTAAGAGAAAAACACGGTGCTTAACGTTACTGAGAATAAACCAAATGTGGCATGCAGTTACACAAAGACAGACAGGTGCATGAATGAGTTTGACAGGTCAGTGAATGGACAGACACACTTTGGGGGGCGGGGGGAGGGGGGGACACGACCGCTAGCTATTACACCTAGCACCCTGGTGAAAGGTGAAACGGTCCTTACTCCTGGTCTCAACCACCACCAACTCAACCCTTATTGATCAAGTAGTCTTTGTAGAGATGCACCTTAAGATGGCTGACAGGTGGAATGAATCCATCTTTAATGATCACAGACCCCACAACACGGCCTACCCTAACCCCACCACAATGTTTGAATGGATTTAGAGTAGATGGAGATCTTTGGGGTCAAAAGGCACTAATGGTTACAGCTATGTTCTCATACTACCACGGATGATGCAAAAATGCATACCTGCACTACGAGTGATCAGTATGGCTTGTAGCTACCCTGGTGGCCTCCACGTCTTGGAGTTTTCCCAAAGCTTGTATTGCCCTGGTCTGGAGGACAAGAGAAAAAGGGACTGAGTTCTTCTGTACAACAAGGAGGACCAAGAAAATAAAGTTTCTCTTATTCTGTTTCTTTCCCTGGGGGCACTTATCGCTTACTGTAATCGTAGCCACCCCCATAGCCGTAATAACCAGCAGAGTAGTCATAGTTGCCATAGCCGCCATATCCGTAGCCTTGCTGTCCATAACCATAGTTCTGGTTGTATCCCTGGTTCCAGTAGTTGTTGTAGCCTTGATTCCAGTTCTGGCCCTGGCCTAGAAACAACAGGTGAGGCCTTCGTCACAACGCTCCTACACATTTAACTCATTATGCTGATTGAGAAAAGAGATTGTGCAGGTTTACACGTAAAACAGGTGCTTACCTCCACGGCCCCTGCCGCGTCCTCCATACCCACGGGCACCATACTGCTGCTGTAGGTAGACCTCTCTGGGCTGGGCTATTTTAATTTCACACTGCAACGACAAACAACCTTCACATATACCTTTTTCAAATTTACACATCTGCGTACAGCTGTCACCGTTATGCCTGTAAGCGCTATGTTTTTACCTTGCTTCCACCGACGTTGTGGTACTTCTTCTCCATAACCTTCTTGACAGGAGCCTCGTCTTTATATGTGATAAATACAAATCCCCTCCTCTTCTCAGTCTTTGGATCTTGTGGAAGCTCAATGGTCTCGATCTACATTAAGAGGGAGAACATAAGTTTTGAAGCAGCCAATATCACCACACCTAATCAAAACCTTAACACACTGATAAATCCACTGAATGTGGTACCTCTCCAAAGGTCCCGAAGTACTCCTGAATGACTTCCTTTGAGGTGTCAGGGTTAAGGCCTCCCACAAAGATTTTCTTGACCGGATCCTTCTTCATGGCCATAGCTTTCTTGGGGTCAATCTGTCGGCCATCTAGCCTGTGCTCCTTCTGTTCAAGAACCTAAAACACAGAAAAAGAACACACTGAGTAAGAAACACATGTTGAAAACATGTCGGAGTTCCCCCACAAGTGTCGCCATAATTACTTTACCACTCACCTTGTCTACACTGGCTGCATCTTTGAAGAGAATGAAACCGAAGCCTCTTGACCGGCCTGTCTGCTGGTCCATCTTGATGGTGCAGTCTGTCACCTCGCCAAATTTAGAGAAGTAATCTTTGAGATCCTTCTTGCTCGTGTCCCAGCTGAGACCACCAACAAACATTTTCCTGTGCACAGAGAGGGAGACATGTTTAGCTGCACAGGCAACATGCTAACATATGATGGTGGGGGTGGTGCTGTGCAGGATGGTGGTGGGGGG
>OOFC01016895.1:0-16526 GCA_900323345.1 Pseudochromis fuscus
TGGATCTCTCCGGACCTGACTGCCTCCTTCCCGTCGGCCTCAGTGGGGTCCACGGGGCGTTTGACCTTGTCAGGGTTCTGTTCACAGAATTTCCGATAGACAACCTCGATTTTTAAAGAGTCGTGTCCGACGAACGGCTTCCACGTCCGCTTGTCCTCTTTGTAAAACCACCGTACCTCCTCCGGTCCCAGCTCCGTGACGATCTCACCGCGATGCCTGGAGCTGTTGGACCGTATCCGTTTCTTGGTTGTGACATTCCCATCGCTCTCAGTGTAGTTCGGGTCGATGTCCAGATACGATGAGCCAGAATATTCCTCCCCAGCCAGGCCCAGCATCATGCCATCCTGGGACAACCGGTGCGAGTTCCCCCTCAACAACGGCAGATGTCTGTCCAAGCCTTGCTGCGCTGGGTCTCTGTCCCCGGCACCAACACCGTCTTCCATCGGATTGTCGTCGTAGCCGGACACAAACACATCATTTGCCATATCCCATTCACTACTGCTGACTGAGTTATTCTCCGAGCTCTGCTGGCGTATAGTCGCTTTATCCTTCATGTTGCTCATGGTGTGGCCACAAATGATCAGACCCGACACATGGAAATAATCTAATAAAAATCACAATGATATCCCTACCGTCAGACAGTCAAACCAGATTAACGGTTTCCATCTCCCCAGCTGGTAACATCTGTATGCCCAAATGTTCTGACCTATTTCCTAACATTATAGCTACAGCTTTGAACACAACATAAATGACATATACAGCTGCTTTACTGATTGCACACCCTCACGTTTACATTGCCGTTTTTCGAGATAACTGCTGGAATAATTTATGAACTCGCTCCGATGGTAATCGCGGCTGCCCCATGATGTCAAGTTAATTGCAATAAATACACTTCTTGTTCAAATATACAAAATAAACTCTATATGCAAAAACATGCCGCTTTGAAATTCGTAACAAGATAGTAAAAGCTATACCTATAAAAATACTTACTACTAATAATAGCATTTCACGACTACTGTGTTATTTAAAAAATGGACAGCGGACAAGCTTGTTCAGGATATGTTTACATGCTTTTACTTTGGAGGTCCATTTGTTCTTGGTTACCCCGGCGTACTTGACACATTCAGGTTGTTGGCTAAAACACGAGGACATAAAATTGCATTTAAACAACATTGCATTCTAGCAATTTAGTGAACATATTTTTTAAATGATTCTGTTTGAATTAAATGATATGTAATTCAAATATTACAATTTTGGGTTTACACCAAAAGCTCATCATTTTACTCTAAATCTCGTATTCTGCGCACGTCACGTCCCTTTTAGGCCACCGTAGTTTTAGCTGGGCAGTTCCTGTCATGGCAGACACGGAAAGTGTGTACTTGAGCATTTTTTAATAAACTGGCTTATTCTGTAACATAAACGATATGAAATGGCAGCTGTTTTCCTGGTCACCTTGTATGAGTACTCTCCACTCTTTTATATTAGTGTGGTTTCTTTGTGTTTCGTTATAACCGCCGCCATGGTGCTCGGCTGGTAAGTGATATTTAGCAAAGATAGCTTAGCCGCTGTCTTGACAACAACAGTCTGATCCATTGTTATTGTTTTTCCACATTTTCCTATATATGTACTTCGCGTGACTTAGGCTACTATTGTTTATCATTATATCCTAATGACTGGGCGGTGGGACGACATCACTAGAAAGTAGTTTTGTTATGACTGCATAACAGCGACATACTGGTAATAGAATACACAGCATCAGTGTCAGTACTTCCCATCACTGGTGTCCACAGTCCAGCTATGGCTGAATTCATTCACATGTAAGACAGTAGTTTGTAATTTGGATACACACATATCAAATATTAAAAGTACAAATCATATCCCAAATTACACGTCCATGGGTTAGTTAAAATGAAATAGGTGCCCTTGAGAAATATGCAAGACAAAGAATCATGAAAAGATCAAAATGCTTTCCAAACTCAGTTCAAGAATTTGTTGCATTAAATTCCATTGTATCCCATACATTAAAAATACTTTTCTTGTTAAAAGTAAATGTGATAGGTAATGGGACAAAATGGGACTATATAATAACAGATTAAAGATTAAAGTGACAGTGAAAGCAGATTCATATTGCTGTGGTCAAATAAGATCTAGGACAGACTGTAAACAGAACTGTAAATACATATTTTAATACACTTTTTTTGTAGTGTTGTTTCACACTGCTCACTCTGCCTCCTGTCTTGTAGGTTTGGCTTTGATGTTCCAGTGATACTTCGTAGCTACGACGAGGCAGAGTCCATCACACCCACCCCTGAGAAACAGATGGTTCAGGTGACCAATCCCTTTGCCCTTGAGTTGGACTCTGGGCCAGCATCTGTCACTGGTGAGCAAAGTCATCATCTGTAATGTAACATAGTCACAGGTAAGGATGGAGGTAGCCTCTTGTGGTTTTAACATGCCTGAAGATGTTCAGCACCTGCCTCATCCTTACAGATATAATAAAGGCTTACAGGACAGAGTAATCTAAAGCTACAGGAAGTACTGGTCGGAAAATATTTCCTGCATTTCTGTGCATTTGTTGAATTGGAAAAATCCACATGAATATATGAAAATTACCAATGAAGCACTTGAACAGCTATGAATATGCAGGGTTATTGTCCCCCACTTTTATTCATCCAGTGCTATCTGATCTTTCTCAGACCATGCACACATTTCTTTGCAGATGGTGTGTCAGTGAGGCCTTGCTGTCTGGAGCCTTGTGTCCTGAGCTGCTTCTGGGGCTGTGAGGTCAGTGCCCTGCAGGGAGCACTGCAGGCCCACCAGCAGGGACGGAGGCTCAGTACCCCCCAACATTTCCAGGAGGCGCTGCATCTCCGCTACCACTACTACCAGAGGTTCCAGTATCCTTTACCTTACTTATAAAGACTCACGAGAAACAAGATTATTTCACTGTAAAACTGTGTAATTTAACATCATCTGTTTGCCTTCTCAGCCTTCATCATGCTATCTTTTATATGACTGCTTATACAGTTCTGTTCAAACACTTCAGGCACTGAATGTGAAGTAAGCACATTATCTAAAAGAATGCTGTAAATAGGTTTTGTTTGCTATTTAGCATCATACAAACAGAAAGCAAAAAGAAATATTTGGTTGGCACCAGTTACACTTGTTATAAGTACTTGGCAGGCAGGTTGTTCCAAGAATCTTTGATAGGTTGGATAGTAAGCATCGCATCGTGTGGCTAAAGAAGGGACAGCAGTGTAGAAAACAAGGTTATCCCCGGTGCACACCAACTGAGCCAGTAAAGTGCTCAGATCATATCTAATACAGGCTGTGGAAGAGAGGTGCCAGAAGAAGATGGTCACACACAGGTCTGACATTACTGAAAACAAAAAAGCCAGCAATAAAAAAAATACCAGTGATGTTTAAAATGTCGTGTCAGCAGATGTGAGGTAATTGAAATTAAAAGACAACAAAAACACATTGTCAAAGCCACTGCAGGGACAACAGGGACTCTGTTGGAGATTTACTGTTTAAACATCTTAAAATTCATTCATACATGTTACATATATGCTTATTTTTCAGTGATCCTCAACTTGAAAACTTTGTTACATAAGGGATAAATAAGGTATATTCTATTCTTTCCTTTTCTATTCTATTCTTTTCTATTCTATTCTATTCTATTCTATTCTGTTCTGTTCTGTTCTGTTCTGTTTTGTTTTGTTCTATTTTGTTTTGTTTTGTTTTATTTTATTCTATTCTGTTCTGTTTTATTCTATTCTGTTCTATTCTATTCTATTCTGTTCTGTTCTATTTGACAAGCAAAAGAGAATTTTTTTTGTAAGGTGTGTAGAGTACTCTCAACCACTTTTCTTTCCATAAGACAATAGCAAAAATAATAAAACAACAGTGAATCCCAAAAATCAGTGAGTACAAACAAAACAAGATCAAATCCTGGACACAAACAAAAATAAAAGACACTTTTTGTACATATATGGCTTCTTTGCATGACTGCTATTGACACAGTACTAGCAATCAAACAGAGAAGTCAGTGTTATATTATCATCATCACACAACACATACACATGATGATTGAGATATGTGTGTATTTGACTTTATCCATGAAGTGAGTTAGCCCTCCTAACCAAACTCTCCCAGCGTCCACAGTGAGGACACACAAAAATGCCACGCACAGATTCCTGGTGATCAAGGGATCACAGATTTTGGGCCGTTGCCAAGGGAACGCTATCCTCTGGTGGCTGTGCTGACGGTGGCAGAGGCAGAGGCCAGAGATACATACAACATTGTGAGTTCCTCTCATCATGTGTTGGAGACGATGCTGTTCTGTCTGTTCTTGAGTCAGACACAAAAAAAAACACTTATGGCAAAGGTAACTTAAGGTTTGATTGTTCATGCTTAAGAAAAATGTATCAAACTACAGCAACCATTGTCTCTGTGGAATATATTATCAATGTTACTGTTGTACCTGTTGCCATATTTTGGTTGTTACTTTAATGACTGAAGGATCTCAGCATGGTCACTGTGCAGCTGATAAACTGTGACTGTGTCTGTTGAAAGATACATTTAGATCAAGACTGATCCTCCACAGTCAGCCAGTTATCCCAGTTTAATTATTGTAACTTGATACAGACTCTGTCTTCAACACAGTGAAGTTGTATTGTTCACACATTCCAGTTTGTTATCAATTATTAAGCAGTTATAGACTGAAAAGTGAATGAGGCAAAACTCTACAGACGTGAAAGCAGTTTAGCAGCAGATGTCTGCGAGCCGAATGTATCTGTGGAGCTTTTCCACTGCACAAGAATTTCCAGATGTTTCTGATTGATCATTTCATTTTAACTGAACGGTGCAGCGATGTACCCACAGAAACACCACAGACTAGATTATCAACAGAACTGATTCACAGGAGCTCGTTGTGCTGTCTGTCGTCCTCCAGGTGGCCAGTGTGACTATTATTCATGTTCCTGATGACAAGTACAACCTTTCTGCACGGGTTCTCTTTCAGTATCTTCTCACCTCACAAGGCAACATGTACGAGTTGAAGGTATGTCACGTTCTGCCTCCAGCTTTCTGTTTAAATCAGTGTTTATCTGGAACATACGTGATGCAGTGTGTGTGTAAAACTGTTCAGGACGATGAAACACTCGGATGGATGGATGTCCAATAGGTCACAGGCCAAAATACGTACATGTCTTACGACTTGTCAGAAAGTAAGATTAATACTGAGATCTACAAACAGCATCAAGCACCTTCTGACTCCATGTTGACTTCAGTGTATTTCCCAGTTTAACATCCTGTCCTGTACATGAACAGATGGATGTTTGGAGGGTAAATTAAAAAGTGTTTTCAAGCATTCCAGTAATTGGGGGAGTTTATAAGATACACTGATGCTCCGCCCCCTGCTGTCACATACAAGGCTTACTTCATCTAACTTTCATGACATCACTGTGACATCACTATGGTTATATTTTTTAGAACAGTCATCCGTGTGACAGTCATAGTATGTTCATGTACAGAGTCAGAGGTGATGGCTGCTTTTCACTGAGGATCTTCTCTGATATGACTGTCTCCTGCAGCCCCTCTTCATGTCAGCTCATAGTGGGGGGATGTCTGAGCCTCCTGACCCCGAGCAGAGCACCCAGCCAGGTGAGCCTACTGAGGAGGCCGGCAGCGTGGAGCAGAGTGCGGTGCTGGAGGAGGAGGAGCAGGAGGAGGACTGGTCCGAGGGGACAGGCAGAGACTGTGTGGTGTGTCAGAATGCAGCGGTGAACAGAGTGCTGCTACCCTGCAGACACGCCTGTGTGTGTGACAGCTGTGTGTCACACTTCCAGCACTGCCCCATCTGCAGAGCTTTCATCCTCGAGTCCTTCGCCCTGACGCAGGGACCAGCAGGAGGCTCCACACTGACCCCGTGATGGAGCATAATGAACAACACGTTCATCAAAATAAGCCCCACAGCTACCTGAATGGAGGTATCTCACATCAAGCTTCTGTGGACAACACTGGTCTCCTGGACTGTAGAGGACACCAGTGGTCTTTGTTGAACACACCCATTAAAAAGTGTTTGTAGTCACTGCAGACTGCACTCTCCCTCACAGAGCCCCTGCAGCACAGCCTCATTCCCCAGTCATATGTCAGCAGCTCTTTGAGGTCATGGTCTGGGTCTGGGTCTGGGTCTGGGTCTGGGTCTGGGTCTGGATTGGATTTTTTTTGTTGTTATGGGTGTACAGTCCAGTGTCATTGTGCTGCTGCATCCTATTGCGCTCCACCTGACGTCCACACTAATATCATGGTGGATCATACCTGCTGCTTTCATGCGTTCCCCTGATGATGTCGTGGTGTCAGCACAGCATCCTCACATCAGGATGCTGCCTCCACCACAGGGAGGACATCTGTACCTTCTTCGTGGACAGAGCCCTTTCAAAAAACAATTCAACCACAGTCTCATCAATCCACAAACTATTGTCCCATTGTGAAGTACTGAGGTGCAGTCTGACACACACAGACACACACACACTGATGCTTTGGCTCCTTCGTTTTAAGTCATGTTCATGTATGAGATTCATAAACAGACGTTAACCAGCTCCAGAGATTAGGTAAAGCCTTTAGTGAGTGTTGTGCTTTTGAACTACTTCCAGGTAAATGCTACATTTACAATTCATCTGTGGACTCGTTTGTAACGCTTTCCAGCTTCATGCTAATCAACGAGCTCAGAGCGTGTAGCATTGAACTGAATGATGTTCACTGTCTGGGTGTCATGTGACAGCATCAACTGTGGGTGCTGTCCACTTTCACTATCAGTCCTCTCAACCCACTGTTGCTTTCAATCTCCTGCAGTTTTTACAGATAAGTCTCAAGAGGTCAGCTGGGATCTGAAGAGTGTACTTGTTTCTATGGTTACACTTCTGCTGCAGTGTAGCATGGTCACATCTATGAAACTGTTTTGTGTTTACAGCTCAGCTTTTAAACCCGAGGTAATGAAGACTGATAGGTTCAGTATCTATACACTGAACAGTCAACAAACAGTGAGTATCTCCTCTGTGTTGTGGAGAACGAGCTGCATGATTTCACCAACATGAACCATGAATGTAAAGTTTGTGACGACACAGCTGATCTGCTTATATGTTGGTAAAACATGTAAAGATGATGACATTTCTCTGTCCAGATGATTTATGCTTTCACTCTGCGGTAAATGTGTTTGTTTTCAGAATATGATGAGTTGACCAGTGCATTATTTATTTATTTCAGCCAATCAAACCCTGACCTTTATATCAGATTGTAAATGTGACTGCAAGGAATAAAAAAAGCATTTAGGAGTGTGTCTTTTTGTGGTCTTTGACTTCCAAAGCTGGAAACTTGTCTTGAAAAACTACTCAAGTGTTTGTAGTCGTTGAAGTATAATATTCATCACCAGGACAAACTTCTCATACTGTCATTACTGGACACATCTTGGTACATCTGACTGGTTTCTGCTTGTAAATGACATGATTCATGAACAGGACAGAACCCTGATCTCCAGCAGCCTTGGCTACGTCTTCATCAGTACCAAGCAGGATGAAGGAAACTACTGCGGTGTCATTGTGTTACTGTGAAAATCAGCTAATCAGACGCTGGTGTTTTACTGTGTCTGGGTTTAGGCAATGGAAGGAGAGACAACACTGCCACCACCAGGTCACACTGGACATTACAACATTGTTTTATGCTGTTAAATTAAAAATAACATTCCTCAGTTTCCTATAGAAATCAAACTAGAAAATTTCTCATAGAATTTTTTTGTGATTTTCATAAACTGCAGCGAATCACTCAGAACGTTCATAATACACCCACCCGAACCAAGCCATACATATTGATGTATATTTTGCTGAGGGACTAGTTAGGTGCCAAAACTTGTGTGTATAAGAAGAGTACTAAATGTGATAAGTAGTATACAGTGTGCCCAATGCATTTATATTGGCACAGTCAACTAAATTTTGAGTCGTGCAGCTGCTGCTGTAAGACTCTGTTAAAACTGCACAGAAAGGCAAAACACTGTGTGTGTGTGTGTGTGTATTTGTGTTGACAATATGAAAAATAGCTGAAAACATCACTGTAGGTGCTAGATATGTGTTCTGGGTGTCTACCACAGGTGGTGGTGTATCTCGGTGTGGTGAGGGAAGCACACATATTGCACAGGTGCTGGAGGTCAGGTGGTCATGCATGGGTGACGGGAGATTGGACGGTTTTTATCGCTGTCACAGCATGCAGGCTCATCACCCACCATTAGAAGTAAGTATCTTATTTGTTATGAAACCCTGAGATGAATTAAATGGGAACCTCACCCGACTGTAGCCATTGCCTGGACATTGGTTAATTCAGCGCATCAAAAACATGGTCTTTTTCTGCATCCAGCTGAGTGGCCGATCAGCTGATCGTCACAACAATCACAATAACAGAATTTGACAGGAAACAGTAGATATACTGCATTTCCTCATATCCAACTGTAACCTAATACTGACCTAAAACTAGTTTGGAAAAACAGTGTGTGTGACAAGGAGGAGAAGTGAGTTCATGTCCCTGAGAACAGATGTTAAGACAATGATCAGAAGCAGCTGTGTTGATTTGCCTTAAATCTGCTCTTTTATATCAGAGAATGTAACATGTTGTCATGGAGACAGCCTCATGGACATTGGCTGACTGTCAGCCAATCAGCTGCTGAGTATGATGATCCTCTGTCAGTTGGGGCAGAGATGTGTGTGTGTGAGTGAGGAAGTGCTCTGGTGTGTTTGTCTGAGAGATGGAGACGGAGACACAGAGACAGAGACAGACAGGTCCTCACTCTAAATAAGTTCATGTCTTTGGGACCTGTTCAAAGTTTAAATTGTGTTTCTCCTGCAGGGGGCATCACACTCAGCATGGTTGGATCAATTCCCCCGTTTGTCTCCATTGAAAATGACTGAATATTTTTGTGATTTTCTTAAACACGATGAAACGAATCACTTAGAAATGTCAAAGCAGATCATTCCCTCTTTACACTGTAACTGTGGACTGATCCGATTCATTTAAAGCTGTTTCTGGCTTCATGCATATCAACTATTTCAGATGGTATGATACAGACTCAGCTGCTGCAGTTTTTACCCATGGATCATTGCAGGTTTTTTGTATTTGCTCACAACCTGAGGTATAAATCTAAGGGTTAATATAACCCCACCAGACAGAAAACATCATCCAACACATTAACACGACTACTCCATGGACAGCATCGTCCAGAGTGGCATGTGTCCATTCAGCTGTGGACACTGCAGTCACCAACATGCTCCGTGTACATCACAGCTGAAGGTCATGAGAGAAATGAATGAATGAGAATATGAGACACAAGTTGAGAGATATATTGGTATATTTCAGTACATGAAGTTATTTTATACAAGTGTTTTGTGGGATGCCAGAATGATCGACCTCTCTGACATGGTCACACTGAGGCAAGTTAGACCAACAACTGGACAGGAAGTTACTGAATCAAAGTTATTGTTGGCATCTGAGCAGACTGTTGTTCTTACATTGCTTCCCACAAACATAAACAAGCTTCTCTGGCCTTGAAGAAGAGAACACAGCAAATCCATGACAATGCAGTGAAAAATAAGGTGTAGAGAAAAGGACTAGAACAGAGGGTTTATACAGGCTTGTAGTCCAGCTTGGACTCCAGTTTCTTTGAATCCGCCACCTTCCTCACGGCTTTCATGAAGTCTTCCTGAGTGACGTACTCACGGTCGGAGCGGATGGCAAACAATCCTGCAAACAGGTCAACATTAAGAGTACTGTTCACAGGTAACAGGAGGATGTACTGTTCACAGGTAACAGGAGGAGGATGATACTGGATGAGCTGAAGACCAACCTGCTTCTGTGCACACGTTTCTCAGATCGGCTCCATTGAAACCATCAGACAGCTTCACGATGGCTTCAAAATCTGGAAAGAAGAAATAACATGAAACCAAACAGCTGTGCTTTCACATGATGTATAGTGACACACACACGATCAAAATTAGAGAACCTATATTTTCCTGAATTTCAAGGTCACTGCTTTGTCGTATTTGGTGATAATTTCCTTAGTTATCTGACATCTCCTATTTAACTGGCCAATCGTTCCAGTTCTCACTGACTTTGTGGGACTTTGAGCTGTTGAACAGTGAATGAAACCCTTCAGCAGCAGGTTGTCCAGACGAAGACCAAAGAGAGGATCCTTTCAGCCAAGCAAGAGATACTGCATCTTTACAACATCACGAAGGCTGGTCGTCCACGAAAGACAGATACAATGAGAGGACAGGATCATGTTGAGAATCTCTGTGCAGTTGGACTTGCTCGCTAGTTCACCACTGGACAGGGTGAGGACCTGTCTCTTCATACAGTGACGTTGGAAAGCCCACTCTGCAGTGACCAAATCAGCAGGACTAACCTGTGCTGAGGAGCATGCTGGGTGGACAGAGGAGAACTGGTCCAAAGTTCACTTTAGTGAGGAAAGCAAGTTTAATTTATTTGGTTCTGATGGGAAACATGGTTTTTATTTTACGTTGTCAAACTGGGGAAAGACTGAGACAAAGTGTAGAAGTGTGTGAGTGTGTAAACAAGTCAGTGAAAGGTAGAGGAGCAGGTGTTGTGGTTTGGGGAGGTTGGAGCCTCTTATACATCCACATGGCAGAGTGAATATAAAGGTTTATCTGAACCCTCTGCTGCAGTGTGTTCATCACACACCAGCCACTTTCCTGCAGGACAGCGCCCCCTGTCACACACAAACAGGTACAGCTGTTCCCTTGAAGATGAAAACACTGAGATAATGACATGACCAGCGCAGAGTCCTGATCTGAATCCAACAGAAAAACCTCTGGCAGATCCCAAATGATAGCTAAGAAACCCACTCCAGTCACTGAACTGTGGAAGAGACAGGAGGAGTGGACTGAGGTCACATCAGACAGTGGGAGGGACCAGTGATGTCCTGTGGCTGCAGATGATGAGGTCATTCAAAGCAAAGGCCTGAACACTTCCTGCTGACTGTGAACTGTTATAACCTTCAGACTTTTTACTTGTAAGTCTCGTTGCTGTTCTCTAATTCTGATTAATGTGTTTGCTGCAAAGTATTTTATGGACATTATAGGTTATACAAACACAAGCACAAGCGTGCGCACACAGACACACACACACTCTCACACACATATATACCCACATAAAAACACCTGCTGTAACATCAAATGTAGATTAAAGAAAAGTACTGAGGAAATGAAGATAATAAAATAACTGAAATCAATGGTGGGACTAACTTATTGATCTCAGAGAGATTAATCAATGACTTGGACACTTTATCAATTAGTGAGGTGTGCAGGTCAGTTAGTCCCAAGCTTATCCCAAAATAGTGAAAACATGCCACTGCTTGTGTTTCTGTTACATGCAAAGTACTAAAGCAGGGTTCAACACTTCAACAGGTTATTTTCTGGGAGATTTCCTGATGTCAGGCTACGATGGGGAAACCTCTACTATCAAGTTCCTGTATTGTAGAGTATGTACAAAAAAACCCACAAAGATTTTTGTATCATGTCAAACAAAATCTGATACATAATTTCGTCGTTTGAGACATTTTACTAAGTTCTCCAAATCTGCAAGAATTTTTAAAGATGGGAAAATTGGTTTAGAAAAAAAACTTCAAGACTTTTCAGGTTTTCCAGAACACATGGAAACTGTGGGAACTGGGTATACTAGTCAACAACAACAACAACAACAACAACAACAACAACAACAACAACAAGCAGAACGGCAGCGGCTGCAGCAACAGGTGCAGACACTTTAAAAAGCCTAGAATAACCTGTAAGGAGATATTTAGTATTTGATCAGGCACAAGTTACAGCCAGGTCAACGCCAGAGTGCAAAGTGTTACAGAGCATCTGGAAGCAGAGGAGGAAACAGCTCAAACTTTCCTGAGCAGCTAACAACACCTGGATCTGTCAGTTGTTACACTGACATGTTGGTAACAAGGTATGGTAGCTACCATCACTTCTGTTCAGTGTGTCCAAGTAGAATAATGTTTGCATGAGTGTTTTTATTTATTTTAAAATAAAGTTCAATTTAAAATATACTTTTTATTATAATATTAAACCAGAAAGGAGGAAATAGATCTAGCACCATGACATAATGTGAGCACATGAGGCCTTCAATAAGCTGAGTCCCTACATGACCAAAACTACAGCATTAGAACAAAGGTGATAATCCCTGCAACACTATGATGACAGGAGCATTACAGACAGCACATATAAAGAGGTGGTACCAGCTCACACACTGACCTATCTCTCCGTGCTTGGTAATAGGACTGGAGTGGATCTTGAGGATGTCCAGACGTGCCTGTTCATTGGGCAGTTCAATGTCTGAAAAGCAGAAAAGGAGTTTTTCATAGTGTGTGATCAGACCTGAGTGAACTGATGGGAAACAGCACCAGAAGGAGATCTTACGGATTTTACGGTCCAGCCTGCCAGGCCGGAGCAGGGCGGGGTCCAGAGTGTCGGGTCTGTTGGTGGCCATTATCATCTTGACTCTGTGCAGCGTGTCAAAGCCGTCCATCTGGTTCAACAGCTGAGGGGACACATTGAACAGCTTCAATCGTTTATCCAATGACAACAACAGTTTCACTTTGAACTACAATAATCAATCTGATGATTGATCTGATCTTGTTCCTTGGTACAACAGGTTTGTCTCTTCTATTACTGTTCTACGTATACAATAAATCATAACCTTTATACAGGATGAATTTTTGTTGGGGTCTATTTGTTCACTAACATGATGAGGACTCAGTGTCATGGGGACCAGGGTGGACCCGAATGACAGGGTTGTTGTTTGTTGAAAAGTGGGCTGTGGTCTCTTTATGAGGCTGTTTACACTTGGTTTTAAATTGTGTCTTAGGCAATCAGATCACAAATGGACAGTTGAGACGTAGCTTTGTTTACACCTATATGTAACATGCCTCTCCTCGTCTTTCTAACCACTTGTGTTCACGTCACTCCTGCAGTGTCAAGGCCAGAGCACAGATTATACATCACTCGCCAGAAGAGGGGCACAACTTATGCACAGTTAGCATAGTTAGCTAAAAGAGAGGAGAAGACAAAATAACTGAAGAACTACTGTACATGTGCAGAATATTCAAACTGCAACAACAGCACCGGCTTCTGGTCCTGTATTGATGACGTATTTCCTGTTAGGTATTTGTCGGGGATGCATCAAGACACATTACATTTATGCTACACATGTGATTTGACTGATCAGAGCTCAATGCGTCTTGTTAGTCATTCACATTTACATTTGTCTTCTTGTGAGATGCATTTTAAAAGTGTAAACAAGGTCTATAAGTGCATCATACCACTTCAAGTAGTTTCTATGGTGTTTATTTGGTCTCAAAAGTCTCTCAGGCACCTACGAGTGTTACAAGAGAGTAGAAGTGTATCTGTGGTCAGAAAAGCATCGTCACAAGGGCACATTTACAATTCAGAAGGAGATGTGTGGACCCAGTTATGATGAGCACACTCTCTTGACTCTCCACTGCAAAGGCAAAACATACAGCAAAAAATCCAGTGCCTGCAATAGTCTCCCTGCAAAAACTGATTTCTGAGACTGTTTGGCGGCGGCAGCAACAGGAGGATGCCATTTGACATTTGTTCAAACTTAATTTTTTTTGAAAAACTGACAGCCCTGATTCAGATTTGGCTCATTAAAAAGGTTCAGATATCATGTGCTCCTTTGGACTGTAGCTCTAGTGTTGTATCAGCAGCAGGACCCTGAACAGCAGGAGGAAAGCAAAGTGCTGTCTGGCTCAGTATGAGGGAGACACTTACAGCTGACTGTAAATGTTGGTTGTTGATGATGTGTATTGTCTGCGGCTTGTTTTAAGCTCATCAGTACATTTGTTGGTCGTCAATTGTAGAAATCTTCAATGCAGTGCTTAAAGGTTTGTCTGTTTGAGTGTTTGTGTCAGCAGCTGATGATGACCACATGAAACAAAACACAACATAAAGAGGATTTGACCAGAGTCAGACAGGAGGCAACGTTCAGCTGACAGACTGACATCTAAATGTTTAGGGTGATCATCCAGGTCATATGTTTCCTTTCTAACTAACAACCTGCACGTCTCCATCACCATTCAAAGGTACAATGGAGTTAGCCGACACATAGTAAGTTTTCTGGTAGAATCATCAAGTTCAATTTGTACGTTGCAACTGTGTGACCAACAGGTGCAAATCATGGATCCATACCACAAAATCTTCTACAACATTCACATGGATATTGTACTGATGTGTTTTCTAAGCAAAACGATGGAGCTGCCACATGGGTTGAGAACCTGAACACCCAGAGGTTGTCCCTGTTTGTGAGGACACTTGGACAGAGACAGACAAAGCATTCTAAGAAAAGGAGTCAGGACTGTCCCACTCCTGTGATTTCCTTACCTCCATCAGAGTCCTTTGGATCTCTCTGTCAGCAGATGTTCCCTCTGAGAAACGACGGCCACCTACACACAGACACACACACATTTAGTGAGGATTGTGACCCGGGTGAAATACCTAAACCACTGTGCTCATGTGAAGCCACCCGTCTGTAATAACAGAAAAAAACATCATCATGATTATCCTATTTTTAGCATCTACTCAGTTTTTTCGTTTTTTCTGCTCCATTTTATTCATATTGTTTGCTATTGTACATAATTTGTTTTTCTAATTGCATTTCCTTTTTCTGTAGTAACACTGTTAGTGTCTCTCACACTTATGCTAGAAAACGATTAAAATCTGTAAAAGGTTTAGGTCCAGCAAATATGTAGTGGAGTCTGAGTGGAGTTTAGTCTTGTCAAGATGTCCAACAAACATTACAATAATTCACTAACGTGTGAAGCTTTAGCAGAGTACATGAAAACTTCCAGATATCCTTTAAAAGCATAAAACTATTCAAGCTCCAGGAGGAACAAAACCCAGAGCAGGTCCTCAGCATCACTCACCGATGGCATCAATCTCATCCATAAAAATGATGCAAGGCTGGTGGTCCCGGGCATAGTTGAACATCTCTCTGATCAGCCTGGCACTTTCTCCAATGTACTTATCCACAATGGAGCTGGACACCACCTGCAGTGTACACACACACACACACACACACACACTATCAGCTGACTGACAGGCACTGCAGCGTGGCAGTACGTCCTGATGGTGGCAGTGACACTCACCTTTAAAAAGTTACAGTCCAGCTGACTGGCCACTGCTCTGGCAAGAAGGGTCTTCCCAGTGCCTGTTTCAGAAGGAAATGATCAATACCATAGAAAAAATAAACATGTACCTAACTACATTACACTCATGGGATATACATAATTAAAGTAAAAAAAAATAGTAGGAACTTTACACAAAGAGGATTTTGAATTGTGTTTCAGAAATAAGTATCTGTTAAATACATTTATGTTCTGATAAATAAATCTGTTGGGCAAAGACAGATGTCAATAGTATGTGATGGGTGCTCACCTGGAGGTCCGTAGAGCAGGCAGCCTTTTGGGGGGATGATCCCCACTCTCTGAAAGAGCTCAGGGTTGGTCAGAGGCAGTTCAATCACCTGCCACAAAACAGCAGGAGCACAAAAACAACCATGCATCAGAAACCCTCCGGTCAAAGCCAAACTGTACAAATCATCTTCATCGTCATCTCATGACATATTTACAAGATCCTCTGTTGCCACTACTACACACAACGATCAACATGATCCTAAAAAGCAGCAAAACATGAAGAGACGGACTCTGTGTGGTTTAGTTAGTGATTGTTGAGCAGTTGTTGTACCTCTCTCAGCTCGCGGATCTGTTCAGACAAGCCTCCAATCTCAGAGTAGGAGACACTACCAGGGTCCTCATGGGACATGTTGTACACCAGGGGGTCCACTTCCCTCGGCAGGTACCTTTTAAAGAAGAGGACATACTGTATAACCATCTTTGCCTTTTCATTTGAACCACAAACAGTTAGGGATATAGGGATGTATGGTAGGATTTTGAAAATCAAAATGCTGCCATAGGGCTCATCATGTTCCCACGTGCTGGACATAGTGCTGGCAGCCTGGACATAGTCGAGCACGATCTACAACAGCAAGCGGCTGTGACAGCAGCTGTGCTGAGCAACGACATCAGACGCAAGGCATGTGAAATTGACACTCTCGCTAGCACAGACATCCATGATGCTGAGGAC
Organism: Pseudochromis fuscus; assembly: GCA_900323345.1. NCBI lineage: Eukaryota > Metazoa > Chordata > Actinopteri > Pseudochromidae > Pseudochromis > Pseudochromis fuscus. Next base: position 16,227 of record OOFC01016895.1, read on the forward strand.
ATAGTAACGCTTCTCAAGCTGCTGATAAAAGTCACCACTGTGCTGTGTGATGAAAAAAACAATATCCAGCGTTTTATAAATTAAGTAAATAACAAATTTTTAATTTACTTTATTTATGAAGACTTTTTAAGTTTCACTTTTTGCAAGGAAATAAAATGTGCATTTTTGTTTGTTTGTTGTAAAACAACCTCAAAATTAAGTCGGACTAATTTGTTTATAAGAAAATATGTTTTTTCAACTTTTCTTGAAAAGATAATCCTGTACATTTTGACTTCAGTTTTTTTTTTTTTTTTTTTTTTA
>OOFC01016895.1:16546-26861 GCA_900323345.1 Pseudochromis fuscus
TGTACATTTTGACTTCAGTTTTTTTTTTTTTTTTAAATCGGGGATCGAATCATATCGTGGGTTAAGTGTATCCTTACATCTCTACAAACAGTGGATAAAATGTGACAGTGTTTATTGTAAGGCTCATAAATATGTGCTTGTGCTAAACTTGTGAGTTTAATTGTTTGATCTTTAATAACCTGTGATATTGTGTTATCAAATCAAATTACATCCAGCCTACCTCATTATGGTGAGCGTAGTCATGTCCAAAGCCACTCTGGTACCCGGCTTCAGCTGTGACTTGTCCAACTGGGATGAGAAATATAACAGATTCACATTCTGTACACTGGAGTCAGCACTGAAGTTAGTTGTTGGTTGAAGGTAAATGGGATCCACTTACAAAGCAGGTTTGCATCAGTGGTCTACAAAACCCTTTACAATTTTTGCCTCTCATAGTTACCATGCAAGGCGCTAACTACCCTGAGAAGAAACTATGGGTTCAGTGTCCTCCCCAAAGATATTTTAATATATAGACAGAAGGAGCCTGGGATCAAACCAGCAACCTTTAAAACAGCAATCTTATAGATAATATCATGAGGGGTTTTTTTAGCTCTAAAAGTTGTGTCATTGATCAAACAGGACTCCCAAAGCCTTGTAAATATAATGCATTAGAGGATACTTGACACATTATCATGTGTGATCAGAGCCTACCTGTCTGCGACATCCAACCACATATCGGGGGCCGTTGGTGGCCTTGACAATGACTGGAATTAAACAAAACAAACACAATCACATTACATGTCTACGCTAAACACTGGAAATGTCTGAAATCTGCCAGTGAACTTACATTTCTCCTCAGTGAGTTGTTTGAGCACTTCTCCAACAATCTAGAGGAAACACATTAAGATTAACATCAAGATGCTTTATTGTCATTGTACAGGAGTACAACAAAATTTAATTTGCCGTTGCAGTCTATCAGTTTATAAGACTAGACATTCAGCATCAAGTCAGGTACAGTGATAGTGCAAATAAAATACAATAAAATAGCAAATAGCAACATAAGTCAAGATGAGATATACAAAAATAGTATGTCAGTCAATAGTTATGAACAATTAAATAAACAAATATCTGGGTGGTGGTCACAGTGGCCCCGGGTTGCTTTACCCGCAGTCAGTGAGTGCTAATTTTTGTCTATATTGCGCTGGGGGGAAAACAACTTTGATTTGATGATTATAACAACATTTTAAAAATACGCTTTCCATCAAATACAATTTTTCATAATATATTTTCCTCAGTTTCAGTGAAACAAAGATACCTGAATCCTCTGCAGATTGCTTATTGCATGCCCCAGTGACAGCAGCAATTTAGCTCATGTTGACATGACAGGACTTGTAAGAAAATATTTTGGAAAAATGGGGAATTAATTTTCCAATTACCACTTGTAATTCTGCTGCTCTATAAAATTAAACTTTAGCCTCCTGTTGCAGCCACTTTAATCAGACAAGAAGAAAAATCCAACCTTCTACAGGATAAACAGGTTACAGACAACATCCTTACCTGACCAACACTTTGGAGAGCCTTTAGATCATTCTCTGATTTCTCGTACTGTTTAGTTTGTTCTCTCAGCTGCTCTCTCACTGAAAAAGAAACAAGGCGGATGAATACAATGTACTGTTTCTAGACGATATAAACACAAACACAGCCAAGAGCAGAAGCACTGCTGTCAACATGTTTGTTAATGTAGCTTTCTATAGTTAGCTTCCGCGGACCTCTTGACAACGTGAACAAATACATTCTTGCACACCAAATTAAAGATCACACAGTCTAAGATTCAGTGATCAATAGAAGTCATTAACCAGTTAATGTTAAGCACATTATCACTGTTGTTTGTCTACTCCTCATAAGCTAAGTTAGGACACCTAGTGAGAATCAGCTTATTTCCATTCATTTCTACGAAGATGCTACCTGCATGACAAAGCACTAGCTAGCTAGCCGGCTAGCTGATGTTGGCTATCACATAACATTTATCTGACCTAATTTAAACGAGACGTGGTTAAATTACATCATAACTATAAAAGTAAAATTGTTTATTACATTCTTTTAATCGTCCGTCCACTTCTTTGTGTTCCAGTAATTTTTTCCTGTAGTCTTGCAGCGCTTTTTCTCTTGTGTCCGCCATGACGCCCCACTGAATGCTGGGAAACTGTGGCGTCACCAATCACATGATCACTACAGTGTCGTTAACGGTCACGTGCCACCTACGGCGCTCTGATATCAGCAAGTGGAGGACAGTTGAGACTGACAAGTTTATTTTGAAGTACATACACAAGAAGATTTAAAAAACCCAAATAACTCAGTATTTAAATAAATGACTAAATCATAGAAATTCAAAAAGGAGTGAGAGGAAGTGCTCCACTAACTGTCGTACAGAACTATCTTGTGTTGGTTTGCACCCTGTGAGTTTTTAAATCTAATTTCCCAATAAGGTATAATAACCCTCCTACTGATTCCCCCCAAAAAACGTTTTGAATAGTAGAGTAGTATAGTAAACAGTAGATTGTTTTTTATCTTTCATTACTGTTTGAAATTCTACAATATCCATCAATGTTAATAATTTTGACATAATATTTAAAAACAGAGAACTGTGATCTAGACAACTGAAATTATGAATGAATTTTATTGTTTTTCTTTGTATAGAATGACCAGCGAAGACTGAGTACAGCTGAGACACTTTTTGCTTCTCTTTTTTGAACAGATATTGCACAAAAACTATCCAATGAAAGTAAGTGATTTTCTGTATGCAGTTTAGTTTGTTTGCGTACTAAGTTATTATTGCTGGATATCATGTATAAGTTGTTTATTTTTTCCACAATCAAGTCATGAACATGAGTTGCCTTTTTACCGTTGTACCATCTCAACTATACCCCATATGAGTATAGTTGAGATGGTACCATGGTACAGTTCAGACACCTATCGAAACCCTTCAATTGTAAATGCAATTTAAGTTTTTAAAAATTGACAATTTGACAAGACTTATACATATTAACTCATTCCTTTTTATTTAAATTAAAAACTATGGAATACATGGAAAACATATTATGTTAAACAAACAATAATAAAACACCAACATGCATTAATAACACATGCATTAATATTTAACTTTCAGAATTTGACAAGCAAATTCAAAGTAAAATATATTTTTCTTACTTCAGTGATGATAATTTCCTCCCCTTGTACGGCTATAGACAGAGGAACCTCAACCAATGTGAGGGTCACTTCCTGATCACCCTCAGAGATGCTGGTTATGACCGGCCTAGGAAGAGCAGTGGACGATGACAAAATGACAGTTGATGGTCCACCTGATGTGAGGGCGGCAGAGAACAGTTCATGTGGACTATGGCTGACCATGGTTGTTGTGTCCGGCTGTTGTGAGGGAGGCAGTGGACGGCTCTGGTGGACTGAAGTTGACCATTGATGGTCCAGCTGTTGTCGGGGCAGCAGCAGATGGCCCAGGTGTGGAGGCAGCAGCAAAAGGCCCAGATGTTGTGATGCAGCAGTAGACGACTCAGGGAGAGATGCTTCTGGAGAGGGCCTGTCAGTCACTGATGCAGGGAGAAAATCATCTTTCTTGAAAGTGTTTGCTTTGTAGGGTCAGATGCCAGTGCTTGAGAAACTTTTATTTAGATTCAGGGGTGACGCTGCCAGCAGTAAGATGTTGTTCAGCAACTGTGGCAGGTCGTCGATGGTGAGCGTTACCCCATGCAATGCTCACGGTGCCACTTGTCCATCTCGCTGTTGAAGTGCTTCTTAAGTGGCCCATAGACAGCCTTGTCCAGAGGTTGTAAATGGTGTGTGCAGTGTGGTGGAAAGGACAACATCACCACACTGTTTTTCCAACAGAAGTTAATGGCTTCAATTGAAATGTGTGAGGAGTGGTTGTCCAACAGAAGCAGGACTTTCCTTTCTTGAGTTGTCCTGGTGTGATGGACAAAATGCTATAAGAAGACAATGAAGTCTTGATCCTGCATCTACCCGCTGCCATTGGGTGTACCTATTCACCCCTCAGGACCACCAAGGATAAAATGTGGCAGGTATTTCTTGCAGGGAAGAAATGTTGCCAAGACCATTTCCTGGCAATGCCATCGTAACCAGGACCCCCTCTCAGCTGATGTCTCTGCTCCCACTCTTCTCACTCCCTTCATGCCGACAAACAAGCCAGGTTTGAGCCCCGTCTCATCAACATTACAAACATCTTTGGCCTCAAAGTTGTGCTTCTTGTAGACTGAGGCTAGCTTATCAAAGAAGACTGCCACACTCACCTCATTGAAATTAGCATTTTGGTGGAGACTTGTAGCCTGAGGCGTCCTGATGGACAGACCTTGGTGCATGAAGTTGGTAAACCAACTCGCCCCTGCCATGTCATTTTCTGCCCCGTGTAGAGGACAAGGCAGCTTGTAGAAAGCTGCCAATTTGTGAATGTAAAATAATAATAATTAAGAAAAAAATTACTTTGATAATGCAGTTGTCTTGTACTGGTCTAATATGTTTCATGTTACGACTGAATAATGGTTTAAAGTCAAAGGCTATTTAAAAATGCGGTTACAGAAAAGTGATGTGCAACAAAATCTATCATGTGTTATGATACTGGCTTATCTGCCATCGTATTTAACCCGGTCTCTGTAAGTGTTTTTAACACATTCCTACTTCTTTTGGTGATAGCCCATAGTATATGGATACTAGTATAAGCATTTTTATGTAGGCGACCAGGCTAAGCTCCTGTTCAGCAGTAAAAACTGCATTGCAGCTCCTGTATCCTACTGTGGGCAACCTGCTTGAGCCCTGTTCAGCCAACACTCTCCTTTTTTTGACGTATCGGGCAAGTGAAGGAACAGGAATGCAAAATTTCTTAGCCACACTCTGAATTGACCTCCTCTCCTGCACCACCTCTGAGGCCCTGTCTAAGACCTGGTACTCCCTGATTTGAGGTGTCTCAACTATACTCAGTCTACCCTACGATGAACTTAATATACTGCATTCTTCAGTAGATCGTCAGTTTGTGATTAAGCTAAATGACAAAAACGCGTGGAATCAAGAGATCAATATGACTGAAACTCCTATAACAACACTGTACCCCTGGTTAAAATTTTATCTTTTAATCCAAAGCCTATTTTATTTTAGATAAAAAAAAAATTTAATTGTGTTGCATGTGTTTCTATGTCTTATGGAAAACACAGAGTTGGCCATGTATCTAATAAACACTATTCAAACAATAATTCCTCCTTGTGACAGCAGAGGGAGCCAGTTACATTACTCAGTTCCACTGCTGATGGGTTACTGCTGATGGTAGGATGAAAACAGCAACAATATCTTTAGTTCATTAATATTCATAGATTGTTGTTGTTTTAGGAGCAGTATTCACAACAGTGAATAATAATTGTTCTATTTTTTTCTCACTTACTTGAAGCAAAGATGAAAGTAAGTAGCTAATTAACTGTTTATACAATGTTTTAAATGTTGGCAAATTAACTATATAAAAAAAAGCTGGTAAATTTATACATTAAATGGGTAAAAGTTTATGAATGTGCCCTCAGTGCTCACTCACTTATAAAACCTGGTGAAACTTGGTGGTGCTGTCATTGAAGCTCAAAGAACAGTAAGACCTTCCCTACCTGCAAGATGCAGTGTTTAAACAGTCTTTATAATGATGCTTTTAGAGAAAGAGAGAAGAGACTCAGATACAATGAAAGTCTTTATAGATCACATCGACAGTAGTCATTTCACATATCATCATAAATCTTCTCAGTGTATCAACAAAAAAGTGACAAAGACAATAAGACAAAAACAAGCATGGCACAGGCACAGAACCTAACTGAGCTAAAAGCTCCTTTGACAAAATTATATCATTGGTCCTCTGGTAATTACAGCTCAGCAAGAACACAACAATCATATGAAACATCCCTAATCATCCTTCATATATAAAATATTTCAAATAGATCAAATAATTCTCCTTACCAGCTGTGTGCTAAACTGTTTTAGCCTGCAGTTATCAAATCCTTTATTTCCACCAAGACCGCTTTGGTCACTGTGGTCCAGTGGTTCTTGGTACCATTGGATCAGAGGACCAGTTAAATATGTTTCTCAGCATTTCTCCCTGAATTAGCAATGGTCCTGTGTTGATGGTTTGAGGACCAACCAGTCAGAACATGAGTGAGTTTCTGCAGTTCAATCTGTGTGTTACCTGCTGAGCCATCATTTCCACATGTGTCAGTGCCAGGGGGTTTGATAATCATGACAAACACATCACATTGGCCACCACTGAACGGTCATCATACATATGAAGTTGTGAACATTTTTCAATTTTCTCAATACTAATTCGTTGTGTTTCATTGAGTCTATTGGATGATGTGAAGCTCACAGGCAGGTAGGTTGTGTCTTTCGACCAGGGGTTAAGAGTCTTTCTAAACACCTCCTTTGCCCTTTTCCTGAAATGTGCCCCGACGATCACCAACAGGAAGGGATTCACAGCACTGTTGCTGTAGGCCAAATATGTGGACAGCTGTATGCCAATGTCCAGGACATGACCCCAGAGACATCCATGCAGGACCTGGAAGTAATCCAGAGTGTCGAGAAAGCGCATCACCTGGTGAGGAGTCCAGCAGAAGAGGAAGACTGCCAATACAGCCAGGACCAAGTGGGTGGCCTTCCTCTCTGCTCTCACCCCAGGGAGTCCTCTGACTCCCTGTTCATTCAGTGCTGCCACAATGTGACGAGTGCAGTACGTCACCACCAGGACAGGAATGAAAAAGCCCAAGAAGTTACTGCTGATGTTGTGGTACAGACTCCATGCTGGGTGGGGGTAATGCAGGATGCAGGCATCCACACCAGGATCATCTACATACGTCAGTGTTCGGAAGAGTAGGGTGGGCAGAGTGAAGAGGAAGCCCAGGACCCAGATCCCCAGGCAGATCCGTTTGGCCCAGGTGGCCCTTCTTAGACGACTGGGACTCATGGGCTTCACCAGAGCCAGGTAGCGATCCACGCTGACCAGCATGAGGAACAGAACACTGCAGATGTAGTTCATAGAGATGGCCACATTGACTACCTTACAGAGGATGGCCCCAAAGTCCCACTGGTAGCCCCGGGCAATAGTGATGGCCCAGAAGGGGAGGCAGGACATCATGACCAGGTCAGCAGCTGCCAGGTTCCCCAGGTAGACATCAGCCACAGAGCAAGGCCTCCTCTGCAGGCAGAACACACAGAGAACCAGGCCGTTGCCCATTATCCCCATAACGCTGATTAAACCCAGGTAAGCTGGCTGCAGAGAGGACAGCCACAGCCAGGCTTCAGTGTAGTTACTGCAGGGGTCCAGGTCTGGGTCCACAGTGGGTACCGACCACGCTGATACATTCACATCCATTGGAATCTGTGGATTTGGAGACAAACCAGTGTCATCATGGACGACATTACTGAGATTAACAGTGAGAGAGTTCAGTGGCTTTCAGTGACTGAGACCTGTTGGGAACAAAAACGTTAAAACTAGACGGGAACATTTACTTTTTCTCACGTTACTGTGATGAAACTTCAAGATGTGTCAAACTCAGGGATTTTTTTTTCTTTTCTTTTAGGTGTATTATGTAGTAGAATATCATCCTAATTCATTACTGTGGCTGTGATTATTTAATTGTGTTAATCAATACTTAATCAACCAAAACAAGGGATCACAGGCAAAGATAATGCGTATTTACCCTGGAACAGCCAGAAGTACTGAAGAGCTGATGTTTCTGTGTTAGACCTGAAACCTGACCACATAACAGTCTTGTGAAATCAGTCCTGCAGGTTCAGATTTCTGCCATTCCTCTCATATGAGTGTAAAAGAACAGTTATTGCCCAATTTTGGAACAATGTAGTTTCAACACTTTTGATAAAAGATACTAATAAATACTGTGGTAGATGCCTCTGCCTCCCCTGTACAGAAACATATGGAAATCAGATCCCATCACAGACCAGCTCTGCAGGATACTTTCTTCTATGTAGTGTTTATGAAGCCTGTTTCTTTTTTTTTTTATTTGTTTACATTTTTGGCTGACACCCAAACAAACTTAATCAGTCAACTATCACTACTGCTGTTATTAAAATGAGTCCAAAGCAGCTGTAAATGAGAACTAGCTCTCTGCACTTCAAACAAAAGTAACAGCCAGGAAACATTTTTCTTTCCTTCTGCTTTGGGGAAAGCTTTTCAAACACTCACCTTATCTCAGTGGATCTTCCCTTTCCATCCAGATGTGCCTGGTGTTCATGCCCAGCAGATATTCACCATGGTGATCCAGCCTCAACAGTGGAGGAAGCAGTGGGAGACGACTCACTTTTATATGTGCAGACCCAGAGATCATCACTGTCGTCACTCCTCATTTCCATCTGTTTTCCCCACAGCTTCTGTTCTGTGTTTGGTTTTTTTATTCCCTGACTCAGTGACTAACAGTTTGACAGGCTTTACTTACACATCTCTTCAGCTCTATTTTTGGAGCCTGAAGACAAAAATGTAACTTGAAATGACCAAGTCTGTGTCTGACGGTCCCTGAGAGCAAACACAACACTTTCATTTAAATCCCTGTACTGATTGGGGAACTTGTGAGTCAGTAAAATAAGTAACAGCTGATGAGGAGTCCCAGTCACTTCAGTCTGATTTGACTCAGCCTCGAAAACTACCCTGCCATATGTATCCAGCTGTTTAAATGCTAATCAAGAAACAATCAAAGACATTTAGTACGACCTCACATTTGATGGAAAAATGATTCCTGTGTACTTGATTGACTTATTCATTTTTCAGTGTCCTAGTAGCTTTCAATTCCCACTCGAAACTCCTCACTGATGACCTCTTTTAAAGACACATTAGACAGTTGAATGACCAACATTGACACTGGAAGCAAGTTTAAACAGTTTAATGTTTACAGGTTAACCGAGCAGCTGAGGAGCAAATAACATTTGCTCAGTCATAGACAGCATAGAGATTCCTGTACAGAGGCCAACAGAGTGTTCAGTACAAAGGAAGACTTGTAGCCAAACGTTTGGTGTCATGCACACCAGAAGGAGACGTGATCCAGACGCCAATCAGTTAATCCATCGATACTCCATTGATACTATCAACAAAAAGGGTTTAGAGCTTGTGTCTGTACGTCCCTTCCTGATTAAAACCAAGGAGTCCCTGAAAAGCTGAGATTTTTTACCTACATATAGATAGAGACTGAAATCAGTTGTAGTGATGAAAAGCAGCAAACACGTGCTTGACTAGAGGCTGATATTGAAGCTATAGAAACTAATTGATAGATGTAGAATAACAATACACCAGATATTTGAAAACTATTAACAGACTGCACAGGCATCATTCTGAATGCAAAGTAATAATCATGTGTTGAGAGCGAGGCTTAAGTCAGAGCCCTCGGTATGAAGTAGGGATGAGTGAGTACAGCACTATCTGTATCTGAATCATTATCTGTTTACTCATTCACATTATCTGTATCTGTACTCTGAGGGGGCGGGGCCTAAACCGGAAGTGGGCGTGGTTTAATGGGTGAGATTTAAATCTGTACATTATTTTAAGTGAAAACTATTAGAACAGCCTCAAAATTGAGATTCAAATCATGAACCCACGAAAAAAAACCTAAGAACCGGTTTGATTTTCCACTGGCAAGGAGCCAAGTTGGGGCCGTGTCACCGTAAAAGGTCAGTACGTCACTGCATAGGTAGCTGGTTCACAACAACCGTCCGCTAGCAAGCTAGCTGCTGTTAACTACTGTTACCCTGTTACTATCAGTCCAGGAAAAAAATATTTTTTTTCAGCGGATATTCTAGTTCCAACATGATTGAGTTAACAAAGCAGGTTACATTGCTACGTGTGGTATTTATTCAGTTTTGGGAATTTATGATGTCTTTCCTGGTCACATAAGACGATGAAGTGCAGCCTCACTGTAAAAATGTTTAAATGGAGGAGCTGATCATGTGCATACAAGTGCTGTTCCTGGTTTTACAGTCTACACTGGGATCCAGAGCCAAAACCGTATTTTCATTTCTTTACTCCTCTACTATCGCTAACTATGTTTCTGCCGTCGCTCCTCCAGCTCCTGGCGTAGTCGCTGCTTAATCGGTGCTAAGTCTGGCCCAGCAAAGAAGTGGCCCCAGAGGTGGCCCCTGTTTTAGCAGCTGGGGCCGGTGTTATAGAGCTTTGGAACCGACGTCACAGCGCAAAGACTTATGGGACGTGGCCGCCATCTTGCCAGGCCAAAAAATCAAAACAAACCTTTTGCTAATGAGTACCACAGTTGAAAATAATGCTTAAAAG
>OOFC01016896.1:0-27447 GCA_900323345.1 Pseudochromis fuscus
GTTGGGCCATCTGCTGACAACAGTTCAGACGAAGGATGTTGTTTCATTGTGCTTCACAACAGGGATCCTGAGAGAAATCTCCTGCTATCCACGGCTGCTATCAGTGTTCTTTATATTTGGGATTGACAACTGTCGTGATGGCACTCTTGTAGATGGGGTTGTCCCTCTGCAACAGAGTAGAAACAAGTGTCACCCGATGTTATTGTTGTTCATTTGGTGCCACCGTACTGATTAAATCAAGTTGTATGTGGTCATTTTTGTTGTAATATCTCACGGTTTTCTTTGTGTTGACTTTGTTTTTCTGTTGCCTTTGTACCAAATGTACCTTGTTTCATTATGTTACATGTCAATATGACCATGTGTCACCAAGACAAACTCCTGTGTTTTATCGTGCCGCCGGTGACTGACAGGCGCTGACAGAAGGATTTGTTTGGGGAGGGCTCACCCTGTTCCAGCGTCTCTGCTCCAGCTCTCTCTGGAAGCGGGCGAACTCCCTGCGGTCATGGATGCTGGTGAGTAGTTTCCATAGCAGCAACACAGCCACGCCCAGCACAACAACAGAGCCTGATAGCACTGCGGTAATCAGGATCACGTCTGGACCTGATGGGCATTCTTGACGGACGAAAGGAAAGACACAGCTCTTCATATCAGGCACATATTGTCTCTGTATTTCAGATTTAATAAATAATCATTCTCCAGCTTCATTGTAGCATCATGAAGTAACTTTTAAAACAAAAATAGGTTACAGAAAGTAGGATGTACAGACCACTTAAAGTATTATTAGACGTTGGACCATACCTAACGCAAGAAGAAAAAGCATCTCTGACTTCATCACACTGACATGATCACAACAATCTCTACGAAATTTTAACGCTGATTTATTGGTGCAGTCAGCCGCTCGGCCCACCTCTTTCAAGAGATACGTGAGCATAGACAGAGTCTACTTTTCCTCCAGTCCTCAGCAGGAAATGCACCCTGCAGCCCTCTGTGTCCACTTCCATGCACCTGTGAAGGCCAGGAGACGGGGGCAGCGTTGCTAAGACACTAGTCTGACCCACCGAGGTGAGGTTCAGGTAGGTGCATTTCATCTCGCACTCCTTTGGACTCAAAGCCAGTGAGAAAGCTCTGCAAGAAACACACTCTCTGTGGAAAAGAACCATCGATATAATCAGTATCTCAGTACTCAAACTGTATTTACTAAGCAGGGCAAAGGGTTAAGGTAAAGAGGATCTATTATGCTCAGTTTCAGATTTATATTTATAGTCCTGGCCTCCTCTAGAGTAGCTATGCATAGATTGCAGTTTTAAAAAGTCCTTATTTTGCCTGCAATGGCCATTTATGCAGTCCCTCTTTTCATCCTCTGACTCCCTCCCCCACCTTGCTAGCTTGTAAAAAGCTAATGAGCTTCGTGCCGCCGATACATGAGAAACACCAGTGTTTAAGTTCAAAGCGTCGGAAAAAAGTAGCGGCTTATAGTCTGGAAAATACGGTATTCAAACTTTTCAATCCAGTCCAAACATGTTTGAGTCTGATCCAGAATCTGAGAGCAGACAGTGCTAACATTCACCACCAGAAAGATCACAGCAGGACGTCTGTGGTCTGTGTGGTATTTTAATCACAAGCTGTAGGTGAAATGTTTTCTATGTGTGGCCAAATTAATCAGTGTACGTGTGGGAAACGCTGGAAATGTTGCTGTTGGGAAATAACAAAAGTAACATAGCTAGTAAAATGTTAACAATAGTATAGTATCGCTGTGCACTAGTCATTAATATATGCTGCAGTACATGAATCTTGAACATCACTTTACCTGATGATCTGAAACTTTGATCATGTGTGATCACTGTAAAACTTTATTCAGAAGATAAAACATGGAAAAGCAGAGTAAGTCTATTAGGTAAATACAGTCAGCTCATGTTCACTCATGGCTTTTGAAACCTCCACACTCCAGTTTGTTTTTTACTTAATTTGCCTGATGGCCATGGTACCTGTGCAAGGTGCAGATGCTGGGGCAGGAAGGGCAAAGCTCACACGTTGGGCCCTGGAAGCGGTTGTCATGGCAAGTGCAGGTCCCGCAGTGGCAGTCCCCTCTGCCCCCGCAAATCTGTCCATCCTGAGACAGACAAGACTCCAAGCTGAGAGGGCATTCGCACGCTCGGCCGCTGAACGCCGGGAGACACATACACAGCCCACACACACACCTGCCATGCCCTGGGATGACAAAAACATGACAAGAGAGTTTAAATTCAAGACGAGATTTAATCTTCAAACAGGTGACATGTTATTTTTGGTGTCTATACCTCCACACATCAGTCCTCGGTGATGATCGCAGCTGAAATCGCTGCACTCACAGAACTTCCCATAGTACACGTGGTCGGGCTTTTTGCCGATCTTTTGACAAACACACCTCCCACAGACACACTCTCCGTGTCCGCCGCACACTTCTGATGCATTATCGCGTTGACAGAGGTGTGAGTCAACCGTCTCCTCTCGATCGCATTCGCAAAACGTCCCGACTCTTCCTCCTTCACACCTGTGACACAGAAACAAAATATCTGTTGCTTGTTTGGTTCCCCCCGGTGACCTGAAATCAGGGCTTGTTAGCAAAAATTGATGCCATCAAACTACTTTCACCTACCTACATGCACCACACTCCAGAGTGCCGTTGCCATGGCTACACAAAGGACTGTGTGGGACCATGTCCTTTTGACACGAGCACTCACATATGGGGCTCAGCAGGACTTTAACCTCTTCACTATAGCCTTGGGGCTTAATAATAAGACTGGATGGTCTTGGTGAGGCGGCCCCACACAGAGGTGCTGTAACGCTTACATTAAAGCTCACCTAGAGAGGGAGGCGAGAATTTCCTTAGCACAATTATAATGGTCCGATAATGAGGTAATCATAATTAGCCTTACCATCGCCTCAACTGCGAATGACTGCACGCTAACAGCAGCACTTACACAATTTACCCCACGCTGAGGCAGCCTTACAGCCAGCTAGCAACACACCTCGTCACCCACGGAGATGTCGGAGCACCTCCTCCCCTGCTCGCCGTGCCTCGGCCTGCGGTCCTTGCATTGGGAAGTGTAAGAGATGCGGTAGCCCGGCGGCAGCTTGCTGTTCTCCATAACAACTTCAGAGGTCAGTGCCTGCAGTCAGTAAAGCAGTTAACCTCTTAAAGATGAGGAGGTGTCAGCAGGGCTACACACATGAAGCTAATGACCTTTGCAGGGCGGGAGTTTCTGCCTCACTTACATTATATGCTTCGACAATTATCTGCAGGATGTTGTGGGAGTTGTTGGAAAGCGTTCCGACTGCACATTTTGGGAAGATGCCTCTCAGGCCCTGCAGCGCAGCAACAATATCCTCAACATAAATGAATGAATACAGCATGTATTTTGTTGACAGTGTGCCAGCTGGTTTATATGCTACTCTTTCTAGAATCATTTTATTTATGCAGAAAAAAGAGAACTGGATGTTGAAAAGCACAAAAGCTTGGCTCGGTCATGGAAACCCTTTGAAGGATAAAGATGGGAAACTGAATCAGAGGATAACGTCAAATTTGGTATAAACAACTCTATTGTTACTGCTGTAAATTACCTCCATAGTGTGAATGTCAAAGGATAAGTCTGTTAGTATTCTAGATCTTGTCAAACTTAACAAATCCAATTAAAGGAATAGAAATGGTCAAAATACAGCTTGGGAGACAGATTATTACATAAACCAATGACTTATGGGAATGTTTGAACTTTAAGAGCTCATACAATTAATATATACATTTATCAGAATTCCCACATCATACACATTTTCATGGAGGGTACATTTTCAAATGAGCCCATGTGATGTCAGAGTACTTTAACCAATCAGAAAATGAAGGATTTTTCTAATTGGTTGAATTGCTCTGACATCATATAGGTTCAACTACACATGATGAGTTAGACTGCATCATGGCAGCCCAGTAGTAACATTAGGCCATAAAATAACGCCAACAACTTTTCCATAAATGGTCAAATATGCCTGAAATCTTTTCTGATGGGCTCTCAGTGCTTCAGCTGCCAGCCTATCAGCTGTGGAGGTTCCATTGCTATTCCTTTAAAGACCAAAACAAGAATGAATGGAGTACATGGAAAATACAAGACTGATAGCTTATTGTTGTGTGGGGCTGCACTTGGTAGACAAAAGTAAAGAGCTTGGAAAATATTTAGTATTTAGAAATGTAACTTACTAAAACATTTATGTCTTCCCATATTAATTTGCAGTGATATGAATAACCCTTTTGATGCAAAAGCAATGCAAACCCCTTCTAATGACTAGTTCACATGCATGCACGGATTTCACCATTTAATATCACAGGTATCCATCAGATATCTCGTTATCTTATTTTGTGAACAAAAATAGATTTTGTAATTTTGTAAACACAGAATAAAAATTATTTTGTTATAATTATTGTTATAATTGCTGGTGATCTGTCCAGGGTGTACTAGGGTGGATTATTTTAGCAGTGGTTTAAGGAGCTGTGTTGAGGTGTGAAATGTGAAGCAGATAAATCATATGTTCCTCAGTGCAAATACAAAGTTCATGAAGTAAGAACTTATTTAAAAGATATAGCAAAGAAACACCCATCCTGTGCATTAAAGTAGTGAAAGGTTATAAGAAAATTTGTGATGTTGATGCACAAGTTAACTGAGGTATATTTAGAATATTAAATGGTAAAATGAACTGATTGCAAAGATATAGAAAATAAAATCTCAGGTCTGTGCATCAAAAAATAATCAAAAAAAAAGTGTAATATATAATTTTCTTCAGTTGCTACATTCATCTTGGAAATCTGTGCATAAAGCATGGGTTAGAAGGAGCATTAGATGAACTGTGGTTGAGATTGTTTTTTTTTGCAAAAGCTCCTTAATAGTGGTGAAAAGCTAAAACACTTTCCACCTGCTGCAGGATAATTTTTAAGTGCCATCACAGTAATAGTATCTTAACTTCAGCGGCGCTTCCCTGGACAAGTATGAATAAAAAAACTCACCATATCACCAAAGTATTATGAGAAGTATTTGATAAGTAATGAATGAATGTACCTCATACAGGTGTTTGACGTCCTCTGTGACAGCGAAGATGATCTGGATGTTCTTCTGTCTCAGTGTTTCTGCGACGTGAGCCACGGACGGATAGTCCTGGCAGAGGGGAGTCGGGGCAGATGCAAAATGCAATACATAACAGTCAGGCCAGAATATATATATGTGTAATCAGTAGTTAAGCACGCTTTCCCTCTTCTCTCTATTGCTGTCCTCCCCCTCTTCCTCCCATCTAACAACTCCTTCAGTTGCTCATTTCATTCACTCTCCTTGACAGACTTTCCATTCCCCACAAATAGATAAATAAGCACCATTCAGAGAGGAGCGACACCTGCATCTGCGCACATCCATTTTCTGCCTTGGGTCGCCATTTATCCAGACAGAAATAGATTAATAATGCATCCATATTCACTCCACCTGTCAACTGCCTGGACTGGAATGAGGTCAGGACGCATAACACTCTCATGAACCTAACGAGAGACCTATATGGATGTTGAACACACGGGAATGAAGACATACACTCACAAGCAGAAAAACCACATATCCAAGTCTCTACCTCTACAGAGCACACACACACACACACACACACACACCCCTGCCATGCCATCTATACACAAACAGCGAGATTAAGAGATGAAAGCTTTGGTTTGAATTACTCCACAAACACTCCAGCTGTTTCCCATCAGGGTGTGCCTGTCAGCATCTTCTTTACCCAGGGAACTGTGCTGTTGATTCTGACCTTTAAATCACTGTCTTTGACTCCTGTCTGCTGCAGCCTGGACCTCTATTTCACTGCCAGGATTGCAGACGGGAATCAATTTAGCACGCGTTGCAATATCTGGTCCATAGGATAAACACTGTATGCTCCTCGGGACCACAGCGACCCAGCGCGGGGCTTCAAACGCAGTGAAAAACACATGCGCCACCGACTGCGATGGGGTGTTCGAGCTGAGCTTCAGTTTGCACCCATGAATATCACAAAGCTGCATTAATCAGTTTGTTCTCTGCAAGCGAGAAGAGCTTAAAAACAAACTGATGGACAACCCAGCAGGAAAAGCGGCATTATTAACCTAACAAAATCATGTTTTTGTTCACCTGATGAATAAAAATCTAGTGTTTACTCCTCTTTTACTTCTTTGAGTCTCTATTAATTCCTAAAAAAAAAAAAATCTTCTTTTTAAGCTATTTGATAACTTTGTTTGTCTGATGTCTACTTTGGATTTATCAAAGTGTTTCTGCTCCTGGAGCTGGAAACAGGACTGATGGCTGTGGTAAAATTTGGCCAGATATTTTTTGAATTAATCAACATTAAATGGTATTTTCTTCCTTTAAAGTTGTTTGTTTTTAGACATGGCGTTTAACTTTTGAGAGCACATGTTACAGAATTGTTTCTAGTCTTCATAGTAAGCCAATAAAAAAAATTGTTTTGATATCAGTATTGAAACTCATCATGCATCAGTTATTACCAGGAGTGTAAAAATTAACCAATATGAACTTGTAATCAGTGCATTGATCAGTGTGCTTATGGATCAGTATGAATACAATCCTTTAACTCAAGCATAGCAACATTTTTACGTGCATAGGACCAGCGTCATGAGAAAACATGTTGGACAACAATGTTAAAATTTACAGAGCGCCATCAAATCTTAAATACAGACTGTGAGGTCTGTAGACCAGCGATTAAGTACATCAATAGCACGACAAACGTTTACGCTCAACTGGTGAGACGGCATGAACACTGGTGACGAGTGTGTGAATGCTAGGTCAGCTAGGACAAGCAAGAAAACATTACAAGACCAGTGAATCCAAATTATTGATACTTTCCTAGAGTTGTCTTTTGTAATGTTTGTTTTGTAAAGAGATAAAGGAAAATGAAGAACTACTTCGAGCAAATGTAAAGAAGTGCATCAAATCTAATTGTATCGTACCGCATCGTAACATAACGGACTGTATCATATTGCATCGTATCGTATCATATCACTTTGTATCGTATCAATTTGTATCGTAACATACCGTACCGTATCATATTGCATTGTATCGTATCACATTGTATCGTATCACATTGTATCGTATCACATCGCATTGTATTGTATCAATTTGTATCATAACATAATGTACCATAACGTACCAAATTTGTGTCATAACATAACGTACCATATCATATTGCACCATATCATATCATATCATATCACATTGTATCATATCATATCACATCGTATCCTATCCTATCGCCTTGCATCATATCACATTGTTTCGTATCAATTAGTATCGTAACATAACGTACCATATCATATTGCACCGTATCGTATCATATCACATTGTATCGTATCACATCGTATTGTAACATACCGTACCGTATCATATTGCATCGTATTGTATCATATCGCATTGAATCGCATCACATTGTACCGTATCATATTGCATCATATCATAACATACCGTACCATATTGTATCACTGTATGAAATTGCATCAAACCATCCCATATTAAAAACTATTTGTTTCTGAATCACTTCGAGCCCCTGTATTTAGATATGCATCAGATTGTCATTGGGGAGAAAGAAGCACTCCCCTACCATTTACTCAGGCCCAAAAAGTTTTAAACACCCACACCTAAAGCTATAAGAGGACTGAAATGTTATGTGCAACTTCAGATTTGGATGATGCTGTTTAATGTGTGTGTCACTGTAAATATTCCCTTTCACTTAACATGCATCCATTAATTGAGTAATACACTGTGATACAGTATCTGGGGGCTTTAAAACCAAGTTCTGCACCACACCTGGAAGTTTCCTTTGGTGTACACATTTTTTCTCAAGTGACACTTTCCATCGTTGGGGAGTACAATGCCGCCTAATTTCCCATCTCCGGCAAAGTGAAAACCAGCATCTGTGGAAAACACCAGCAGACGAGTCACATTCCTCCAGCCAATCTGCTCCTGCAAGTGAAAAACATAAAACAGTCAATAAACTACCGATTGGTTGCAAATTGAACGCCGTGACTGACATAAGTGCTTCTGACAGGCTTAAGGAAAAGAATTACCTTTCTGCTTTTGTACGTAATCAAATGCCTGCAGATGAGTAATGCCTTCATGCTTCTTTGGGCTTAAATATAAAAACCTGCTTGTATGAAATTATTAAAGTCAAATTTTCATATTTTAAAACTGGTAATGAGTTTAAAATACACCCAAAACCGACTGGTGCAGTTTCTCCCAAAGGAAGCTTAGTATTCTGAAACAGCCCTCCCTGTCTATTGTCTGCAGTCTCTCCACTTCCTCCACATAAACGCCCTCTCAAACAAAAAGCAACAATCTCAGTATTGCAGCGCTGCCCCCATGCTGGGCTTCCTCACATCACCTCACATACGGCGGCCTGCATCAGGGCATCCAGCCCACCCTCCGGCGAATCCAGGTTACCGGAGATCCGCTGCCCCCCCACCAGCTCTGTGAAGAGGCTTCCGTTGGCGGTGAGGCTGAGGACGTGGCGGTAGGTGAAGGGAGGGCTGCAGGGCCAGGGCTCGGTCCTCTTGCAGGGATTTCTGAGCATGTCCTTCGCGGTGCTGATGTACGGCATCACCGTCTTGTCCACAAATGCGCCAAAGCCTTTTGGAGTGGAAATGAATGGAGTGGGGAGTGAGAGGGAGCGTAAAGTTTTGAGAAGTGATTTTGGGGCTGAAGGGGGAGAAAATGAATAACTAATGCTCTCTCCTTTCTCTCAACGGCTACCAGTTGTCCTTGAGCAAAGCACTTAATCCCCCCATCGCTCCAGTGGCGCTGCTCAGCGGCCAATAGTAAGATTATGATTGTGCTGGGCAGCTCCCAGGTGTGTAGCTGTGTGAATGTGACACAAGGGTATTTCATAAAAGGAGTAAGGAGGTATAAAAAGTTGGAGAAAATGAAAAATCAGCCAGTATTTCAGGTGAGAGGAAGGAAACTGAGGCAGACAAACCCATTCTGAAGTCCTCAGTGGTGTTCCTCATTTCTGCCATGAGGTCTGCCCCCAACTTCCTGACATTAGGGAGGTCGTCCTCCATGGAGAAGGACAGATCCATGAGGTAGTACAGGTCTATGGGGTAGTCCTCCACACGTTTGAACTTCACCTCAAAGCTCTGGGGTTCACCTAAAGATGTGGGAATTCTTCGTAAATCATAACCTGCATGCTCTTCATCACTCCCACACTGTTCAACTCACTTCCTTCAATGTCACGACTGCACCAACGATCTTCTTCATCACTATTTTGTCATTCTGCTTGCAGACTGTTGGGTCTCGGCGTCTAATTGCTGAAATACTTCATTGTTCAATCTTCTGCTCATCGATAAATATTGTTCATTGCTTTCAGATGACATCTTCTTATTGAACCACAGCCGTAAAACTACATTTTATGGCCCGGCTTGTGGAAACTTTTCCATACTGTCCACAGTACTTCTTTTCTAACTGACTTATAATTAGAGTGGATGTTGAGCAAAGGATTCACACTCGTAATATCCAAATCTTTATTAATATTCCTCCATATGTAACTTTCAGCTTTCAGCAATGTTCAGCTTAAGAGGGATTTTTATCGTTATATCCAGTGTTTTTCTACTTCATTTTTTGTATTATTATATATTTTTTTAAGAATATTAAAATTTAAAAATACATTTTTTCTTCTAAAAAAAGTTTTTTGTACTTTTTTGTTTTTATGTTAAATTGTTTTGCACTGTATTTGCTTTTAAAAATGTTGAACTTTTGTAGCTAAAATGGGTTTTTAACCCACCCAAATTTCCACCTGGACTTTTTATGCTTATTTTGATTTCAAATTCAAATTGAACATGCAAAATCTAACATCCATGTGCAGTTGCAGTGTTTTTGTTCACTACAACTCTAAAATCAAAATCCGTTATTGTATTTTTCTGCTATTCTTGTTTCATCGTCACTGTTATTACACTCTTGCAACACATAGTATATAGTAAATCAGCTGTTTTGCCGGCTTTTGAGAGAGGCGCTAGTGAAATTACCGTAATGACACCATATTCACTGTAAAGCGCAACATCTCAGCTCTGGGGAACTGTTGGATTTTTTTCTGATTGCGCAAACCGTGACATAATTACGGTAAACCAAAGACGCATGCACAGACCTGTCACTGAAAACACGCTCATAATTAAACGAGTTAAAATCTTATTTAGCTAGCGTTTGATTTTCAATAGTTACTGGGAGCTTCACGAGAGAGTAAACAACAGAAAAATTCGACTTTCATGGAAAACCAAATGCTTTTATTTTGTAATATCACCCACCTGGCCTGAGGTGCAGCTGGACCGTCTGAGGCTGGAGTTGCGTCACCTGTGTGTGCCACCGCGTGTGTCTTTGTTCTCTGGGGTGAAAGCTGATCTTCTGGTTTTTTAGAAGGACGGTGGAACCTCTGGGGTCCTCCAGGCGATCAGGAGGACAGCCCCTCCTCAGCAGCACCTCGGCTGTGTCACAACGCTCCCATAAGTGCTGTCCCACTTCTAGAAAACTCTTTAAACAGGTTTAGGTTCAGTTCAACTCCTTCATATCAACGCCCACCCTCAAAGAAAAAAATAAAAAAATACTGAAAATTAAATGTACTCAGACAGCTAAGACTAAATAACCCTACAGCCATATTGCAAAACAGCAATTTGCATAAAGAAATATCCGCGATGCATTTAATGACAGTGATACATAGAGGATGTGAATGCCATAATGAAAAGCAGCCTGTGTGTGTGTGTGTGTGTGTGTGTGTGTGTGTGTGTTTGTTCCCTCTTCGTTTGCAGCACGGCTGCATCTTTCAATATGCAAATACATGTAATTATAAATGACACATGCATTCAACACTTATATATGATGGGCCTTTTTAGCACTTGTTTTATTTATGATATTGATGTTATGACAGGATAACATGCTAACATTGGTGTTCACCACAGCATGCAGCTGACAGGATATGTGTCAAAATCAGTGTCAGTCGATATAAATACATAATGTCAACAGATATTATCATGGGTGAGAGGTTTTAGAGAGAGCAGAGGTAGCTAGCTAAAACCTCCGTGTCATTAACTTGAGAGGCTGTACCACCACATCCATGATTACAGAGCACCCTGAATTCATTTACATGGATTTAAAATCTTAATTTCATCCATATTATAGCTGAGAGATTGAAGTCTTTTTGAGAGTTTTTGTTGTGTCGTGCTTCTTGTGCATTGATGCGTTTGATTGTATAATTTGTTTCTACAAGCAGTGGATGTGATTAAACTAAGTATGAATATAATGCAATTTACAACAACTGTACAAAAGATATATGTTTGAAAAGTAGAAAAATGAGGAAGAAGAAATCTCACAGATGTTAATGGTGCTTGTTCATTTTGTTCATTTTTTGTGTGTTTTTGTTCTGTTTTTCTTAAATAGCTCAATTAGAGTAGTTTTTTGGATTGACTCGTTAGTTTATTTTTGTGGGTTTTGCATTTGTTAATGGTGATGAATAGGGGCTAGGCTTCTTCATTTCCCTTTTCAAAGAGTCAAGTGTGTATTATATTTTATTTTCTTAATTTGTATATACAGATTAAAAAAAAAAATCTATTGTTTCATCTATTTTTGTTCGTTCAAAATAAATAAATATAAGATACTCAGACTTTTAGAGTGAAGTTCAAGTAATATATAAAATTTTGCAAACTGTTTAATTGTGTTTAGTTATCTTTACTTTATCTCAATTCAATTAAGTAAAAACAATATTACAAGTCCAACTTATTAGTTCATATTGCTTGTCATTTTGAGTTGCATCAACTTCACAAAATTGAGTAATTACAAACTTCACAAGTAAATGTAAAATACAGCAAAATGAAGAATAATAGTTACATTTATTCACTGTTTACAAAACAGTTTCCTCACATTTTTAATTAAGCTTAACTCATCAAACTTTACAGAATAACCTTCAGCAGTTAATACACAAACATGTAAATTACCGTATTTTCCGGACTATTGAGTGCACCTGTCTTTAAGCCGCTATTGAATTTATTCGAACAGTTTCATGTGGTCCACTCTGACCAGGTCTGATGTGACGAGGCTAAATGTATCGGCAGCACAGAGCTTGCTAGCTTGTAAAAAGCTAACAAGCAACATCGGTGTTTAAGCTGCAGGTTCAAAGCGTCGGAAAAAAGTAGCAGCGTATACTCCAGAAAATACGGTAAGTAGATATTAGGCTTGAAAAAGAGGAAGATTTAGGGGTGTGGTTAGCTTGATTGACAGCTGACCTCCACTGAGTCTGGTGGTGAAGTTGAGTCTCATACACACTGGACAGACACGCCTCCTTATTCATCCCTTCATATCCAAATATGGTCACTTCTGGCTCCAAACATGGCGACGTTCAAATGTCGATCACCTGGCTTCAAAATGCGAGTTGGGTGATGTCACGTTAGCTTCACCCATTGTATTTACACTCTATGGCCTCAACCTGTACTAAACTGAATCTATGTGCATTCACACTGCATCACATGTGAAACTTAATTCATGTATTTTTATATTAACAATGGGTCAAAAAATCCACTGCAGTCTCAAAGCTGCCATCAGTCTGCAGCTGTTCTTCACAAAAACACTCTGATGACCTCTTTGTAAACTCCCTGTCCAGCAGCTGGATCCACATAGTTAGCAGGTATCTGAACATATTGGGGGGATTTCAGCAGCTAAAGAGCCAGATGTTTTTGTCAGGTAGAGATCAACCCCCAGAAGACAGCTGCAAGGAGAGAGAGAGTTGAAACTTCAGCAGAACAACTGGATGAGACAATGTTGTGCACACTACATGTTTTGTATGTGCCGTGTATTAGGATATGAGTGGATCACTTTATTAAAACTTGAGTGCTATTTTTTGTTTATGATGATAAATGTAATCACCGATAATAAATGAAATATGAGCACATGTTGCTGCAGAGAAGTCTGAGCGGGGATGAAATGCGCAGTCAGATCATGAGACAGGTTGTAAACACTTCAATCAAATCCCTGCGTGTGTTCGGCTCTTTGCCTTTAATGAAGTGGCCATTTACCACATTGTGTCTGTGGGTGTTATTTAAAGCTGAAAGTTAGTGCAATGGTGATATTAATCTCCCATTATATAGATTAAAAAAAAAGTGTGCAAGTAGCTGTTGGTCGCTTTTAATTTTTGTGCCTTGTTCCCAAGCTTCATTTCCACATCAATCCGACCAATGTTGAATTTGTGTAGTTGTATATCAAGAGATGATTTTGAGACCCACTGGTTACTACATTTTTGGTTTAGTTGATACTTTACAGTTTTTTGTGACAAACCTCAGGAGGTTTCCTCGGAGACGCTCACGTAATGGAATAAAAGTCAAGTATTAATCTACTAAACATATCAGGCAAGATCCTTAAAGAGTTAAAAGGCAACATTCTACTTGGGTTAAAGCTACATATATGTCAAATAGGATTAAATCAAAGTAATGCACCATCATGATCCTGTCAGCCCGGCAAAACATTTGTCTTCCCTGTAATAAACTACCATCTCGCATATGAAGTTCTGATTGGACATTGGATTTTTGGTCACCTTTTTTCTGACTCTTAAGGACTGTGGCTTTCAAGGTGAAGGTGTTTAACATCACAAGAGCTCCTAGCCAACAAAGAAGTAAATCCTTATAACTTACATCCAAGTTATTAAATATATTCCTAGCAACTTACCAAGTGCCAGAGATCACAAGAGGAGAGCTACCATCAAGCAACATGGCTGGCAACTTTATTAGGTGACAGGCTACTTCACCTGATGGGTGTCAGCTGAAACAGGATCAGCGCTGGTATAACGGTAGAAGCTAGGCGAATCTCCTCGCCCTTGGCTAAGTCATTTATCTCTGCTTGTGCTGTGATAACAGGACCTTATGAAACGAAGGCCGAGCCAGTAAAAACTGGGGATTTCACAAGCTATATTATAATTTCATTGTGTAATGTTTCCGATGACACTCAATTAAGATTGACTTGTGTTAAAAATGTGCTCCTACTGGACATCAGCAACATTCAGGCCTCTAACTACCACTTGTTTTTGCTGGTTGCCATGGAGACTTATCATATCGGAGCTCTACTCATGATGGCTTTCATGCACACGCTCAGAGAAATCAGAGGAGAGATGTTTCCCATCAGGTCGATCATCTCACACTTCAGGGATAATCTCAGAGTTTGTTAAACCTCCTTCTCTGGAACGGACCCCAGATCTCAACATAACAGTACAGAGAACTGTTACAACCCGCTTTGTAACAATGAGACAAAATGTAACAACGTCCTGAACTGTTATAAAACAAACAAAAAAAATGTAATAAGTTGTTACAATATGGGCAAATGTTTCACTTTTTGGCTTCAGCATCTTGTTACATTATCGACCTGTTATTACAATTCAGGTTTTATTACATTTTTATTATTACAGTTCAGGTCATTGTTAAATTTCAGGTTGTTGTTACAGATCAGGCTATAACTCGACCAAGGCGATGACATCATAATTCAAGGACGTATCGCTAAAATATGAACTATAACAGCAAAAACTTTTTTTTTTCTCAAAAATACTAAAAGGTGGTAGGGTTCACCTGCTACAAAACACACTCTCTCTCACACACACACACACAGAGTGATGCCGAGATAAGGCCCCAGCCCTGGACTACATTGTGAGGCCTTGTAGAGACAGGAGAGTTCCATTAGCCAAAGCAGCAGAGCATGGCCACTGCTGGCTCATCACTATCTGCCACCCCATCTAGTCAGAAGTCTGAGGAGGGAGAGCGGGAGGAAGGAGGCGAGAGGAAGAGCGAGGACGAGGTGCACCGAGAGTGAAATCGAGGGAAGAGAAACAGCAGCGAGAGAAGTTCTGAGGAGGGGAAAAAGAAAAGAGGCGGAGGGAAATAAATCAGTGAATATCACTTCACACATCACAGTCTATTTGGTCAGCAGATGATTAGTCAGCATACATGGTACAAAAGAGCTGAGGGACCAATATATTTACCATTAAAGCAGTGGTTTAATGTTTCACTGTGATTTACGGAGGTTTAAATAGCATATCATTCCCCAGTTACTCACCATATTGTTAACAATATATCAATGCTACTGCACTCTTATTGGAATCTAACTAGACATATAGAACAATTACTCACAGCGCTACGGGGCTTATTCTCGGGATGCTCATCATGCTGGAGTTGATTAAGTTAGAGAATGTGTTTGCCTGATTGTTTGTCCATCTGCTTCCAAAACAATTAGGCACATGCCTTGGTTTTTTTCCCCCCCGCTCTCTCCTCTCCTCTCCTGTCTTCTCCTCTCCTCTCCTCCCCACTTGTGTTTGTGGTATCCTCCCGGGAGCCAACTCCTCTACCTCCCTCCTCTTCCTCTCCCTCCCTCCACCTCTCCTTTAATTCCCAGCCTGCGGAACACAGAGGAAAGTGCTGATGAACAATTAAACATGGTCCTTCCCCAGGGAGGCAAGGTCACTCCTGTTTGTGTGGCTGTGTGTGTGTGTGGGTGGTAAAGTGCAACAAACTATGTGTGTGTGTGAGAGAGGGAGGGATAAAGAGAGGGAGCTATTTGGCAGAGGTACAGATATATGCCAGTCAAAGGGTAAAACGCTGAGTCATGTTATATGGTTTGGGTAGGCGTCGGAGCAGCACTGGTGAGGATGTTTTTTTTTGTTGTCTAGCACTGACCGGGCGGCGGAAGATGCAACGCCTGTAATTCATAATGCATGAAGTGTCATTGTGTGAGCACTGAAGGCTAATCCCTGATCACGCCTGATGGAGCAGATGTTTAACACTTACTGTATCCACAGTGCAGGATACCAGGATCACACAGTTGTTCTCAGGCTGTTTTATGACGCAGAGAAGCAGATTTGCTTTAAAGTCTGTGGTAACAACTGTGTGATGGATTACCATTGAATTATTACCAGACAAGAAAATTCTGGAAGATATTTTAAATCCTACCGACACTTTTGACACTGCACCTCTTGGTTCCAACCGGATGCACGAATATAGGAATTGTACATCCCCATGTTTTTCCAGGTCTGTGGGAGTTGTGGAGGTCTTACACCAGTAAGATTTTGGACATTCATACAGGTAGGGCTAAAGACGTTTTTGCCGCAATTGCTCTGTACGTTTGATTTACTTTGTACGTTACGAGTGTGTCTGCTCTACTCAACACATGCAGGAAACTTGTTCCCGCCGTCCGTCCTCCTTGCAGGTACCATATGTCTTTCACCAATGGTTTTCTTCTGACAACCACCAAAAAAACACACTTGCCAAAATGTAGGAAATCGTAGAGTTTGTTGATCATGATCCTCTGTACGTACTTATGGACGATCTTAGGCTCGAAATTTTTGTGGAGTTTGTCTGCTTTTTTTTGCACGTACACAGCTGGTAGCAGGAAGTACGGCTGGTTGGGCCTGAGGCTTCATGCAACACATTGTTGTAGTGACAACCACTGGATTGGTTACTACTAACTTTGACACAGGCATGTATTGTATCCTGTTGAGTTTGGTGATGTCCTCGTTGTCCTCCAGCTCCACTGTGAGACTCACATTTGTAACATTTAAGGCTTTTATTTTGATATGACAGTAAACAAATGTGTATAATAGAAACCATCTCATCAAAAAACTATTTAAGCAAGTATCCTGTGTCATTGATACATTTTATATTCACATTTGTAATAAATTTACCAACTATACAACTGTAAGAAATGACATGTGCTAGGAGACGAGGTTTATTTGTACCACTGAAGGTCATCAATCACTGTAATGAAATGGCAATGGCATTAAGGTATCTACTGTACATACCTTAGCTTATGGTGGTAAATAATGATGCATGCTAACCTCCAGCTTGTTAGCATGCCACTTGTATTTACAGCCATGTTCAGGATATCACAGTAAGAATCATGGCTTGTTAGAGGCTGATGAAATGTAACAATGGCCCAAATTGTTATAAAAAAAACACCCAAAATGGTCAATAATGTAACAAGATGCTGAAGCCAAAAAGTAAAAACTTTGCCCAAAAAGTAACAACTTCTTACATTTTGGTTCCATTATTACATTTTGGGGTTTATTACATTTTTTTTTTTTAACCAATCAGGACATTGTTTACATCCTCACGAGTCCTCCAGTGAATGTGCAGAAGCCCAAGTGTTCACAGGAAATATTGTGATAAGTGAATATTTATTGTGCAGTGTCTATTTTTTCTGTTTTAGGGCCAAACAGTGAAAGAGAAAAGTAAGAAAACAGTGGAGCTGAGTGTAGTACAGCTGAGCAGATGGAGATGCAGCCTGATTGTCTAGACGCAATAAATTTCCATCCAAATATCAGGCATAATGGCTTTATTTATAGTCACAGTGCATAAGATGCTTACAGAATTACTTCCCCCCTGCTGTCACGTGATGGTTGGCATTTCCTCTTCAGCTATAGGAGCAGACAAGGACTGTACACTAAGAGAACACTCTGTGCACTTCCTATATTCATATTTGCACAATAACGCACCTCACGACTGTCATCAAATGCCAACGTTCAGCCAGTGGATGATGCAGCGTGACCTTTGTGCAGTGAGGGTACAGGAAGCACAGTTTGGATTTGCTGGAGTGTTTGTCCAGGCAAACAAGTAGCTGTAAACCACACTGTACCATGACCTTTGACCCAACAATTCTTACACATTTCTTGACCGATAAATAATAAATACTGATCTTTTATTTGAAAAGCTGTTCTAGGTAAATATTCACTCTTATTCCTCACCTCATTTGGTTTCTACCAACCTGTAACAGGAGTGATTGATCTTTAGCTGCTGAACCTGACCACATAGCTCTACCAGCTGATCACCACAGTGGCTCAGGTGGTAGACCGGGTTGCCCCCTGGTTCCTCCTGCCCATATGTTGAAGTGTCCTTGGGCAAGACACTGAACCCTAAGTTGTTCCCAATGGTGGCTAGCACCTTTCGTGGCAGCTCGGTCATCATTGGTGTCTGAATGAGTTGCCTTGTAAAGAGCTTTGGGACCAAGCTAAGGTCAAGAAAGTGCTAAATGAATGTAATCCATTTACCATTGTCTCGGTCACCATCACGTGACCGAGACAAGCGTATTGACGTGTCAAGAGACAAAAGTTAAGTCAGAGAGGATCCAGTTGTTTTTCAAAATAAAACGTCTGTCAGACTATCAATACAACGGAATATATATAAATTATTGATTCTATCTGCGCGGTCCAGTAACAAATGTCTCACAGACCGGTACCGGACCCCGACCCATTGTTTGGGGACCACTGATCTAATGGATTCTTCTTTGTGTAGATTCATCAGTCCAAGCATCCCCTTTCTGACAGATTTTTTTTATTACCATTTTATATATTGTTTTTTTTTTTTTTTAAATAGTAGCTTTAAGAGTATATTTAGTTTTGGTCCTGCACCATCCAGTTTAACCTCTTCAACTGATAAAACGTCCTGGACTCAACCATCAGCTGCAGTTTTCTCTCCAATTTATCTGAAGTAGTAAAAATCTGGGGTCATTAAAACTAGAACCAGGTGGATTCATGTTTGAAAAGACTGATTTCCAGAACAACATATGCAAACTGTTTGTCATGAATACATGTACAAGCACACACACACACACACTCCCCTGACAAACAAACACTTATGACATCACTCACAGCGAGCAGACAATAATCACCATCTTGCGACGCCGCTCTCCGTCTCTCCCGGGATTCGTCGGCAGCAGGGGAGTGGGTGGAGTACAAAGCCAAAATAAAAATAAAGAAACAAAATGTAAACGGGAGAAACGGGGCATTCTGGCAGTTTTCTCTCAATCACCGTCTGGCGAACCATTATTATTAGCTGTCTCTGTGTGTGGGAAATCATTACTTTTAGAAAAACAAAATATGTCAAGTTTATCCCTGGGGCCAGCAACTATTTGTGTGTGTTCACGACAGCAAGTGTTGAATGCGAAGATATCCTGAAGGCAATTTGTTATTTATTAATTTCTTCTCATGCGTTTTATTTGAGCTGTGGGTTGAAAAGGAAGCTGTAATTTGTACACAAACGCACCATCTAGTTACAGAAAAGAAACCAGGCTTGCAGGAGGGAATGTTATTTAATACATTTTTAAGTACATTAATTATCTGTTTTTAGCGTGTCACCTCACATTCAGAATTACTCCACTAAATTTTGATATTTGCAGCTCTATTTTTATCCTCCTACTGAGCCAGGCATATCTGTTCCCCCCCGACATCACCAGCTGAATGTCTGCTACCATCTCCAATTCAGACTCAATAATAATATTCATGTTTTTTTTCCCCCTCTCCTTGGAAAGTCTTGCCCTACACCAGACCCGTCCATCTATGCTGACAGCACAATGGCGACTGCCACCCAGAATGCCAAAAAAGAAAAAAATTAGTACAACTCTAAACCCACAATGCGAGCCAGAGCCTGGTTGTACGAACACAACATCAGACCTTTCCCCTCGCCAGAGACCGTGTCCAGCTCCTCGCTCGAGCTTAGTCATCTCCTGTCTGGGCGACTACCGCGACTCCCTCGGCGGCCGCAATCCTTCCAGCCCCTCCAACTCATCCGGTACGCAGCAGCATGCCTCGTCTTCAACCTGCCCGGACCCTCCCATGTTATCCCCTTCATACAGTCCCTCCGCTGGCTGCTGCTTGCGTTGAATACAAAATCCCGCTGCTGGCAAACAGGGTTGCAAAGGGGATCCACACATGCACATCCCCAGGCCACCGTCCAGGTCTGCGCGCACCAGCCTGGTTTGCTTCACAGCCATCGCAGGCCATTCAGTCCCCCGCCTCGATTCAATCCCGAGTCTGGCTGATGCTCCAGTGACTGGCTCTTTATTCCCTCCACCCATCCCCCAATTGTGCAATTTCTCAAGTATCTTTATTTCAAAACTGTTTATTATAATCCCAGCATCTCAGTTGGATGTTTTTTTTTTTTTTGCACGCCAATTAAGTTGCTCACAATGTCAGTCAAATTAATGAAATGTAAATGTCAGTCTTTCTGCCCACTGCTGTTTTTTCCGTTCTCCGTCTCCTGAATGTTGTGGATGCATCTGAAGATCGCATCCAGAATTACATGAGCTCACTAAAGCCTTCAAAGTTGTGTAATTGTGTGTTTGCAAGCCCCCCGGCGGCTGTGGTGTACGCGTCGGCCTGCGTGTACAGTTTGAAGTCGCTCACATTAACCCCGGGAACCTCAGGCGTGGGGAGCCTGCTCAAAGCCTTGTTAGGTGTGCAAAATGTGGTGCATGTGCAGGGATTGGACACACACACATCAAGGTATCAGTCGGGGCACTGTAAGGCGACCATAAAACTTGGGAAGGCTATAGCGTGATTGCTCGCTGCCAGCACGGTAACCTTTAGATGGTGTTGGCAGGGAATCATTTGCTTCGTGGAGCCATCTGTCCCATTTGCAATTTCTTCCTCAAGACGTGAGAGTCTTTGGGTTCAGGCTTTTACTGTAAAGCTAAGTGTGACCACGCTCACTTGGTGTTGCCCCT
The DNA here is from genome assembly GCA_900323345.1 of Pseudochromis fuscus. Lineage (NCBI taxonomy): Eukaryota > Metazoa > Chordata > Actinopteri > Pseudochromidae > Pseudochromis > Pseudochromis fuscus. The sequence continues at coordinate 20,553 of OOFC01016896.1, forward strand.
TTTATCAGATATGTGACAACCTTAAGTATAATTTAAAAGTGTTGCTTGTGAACAAAGTCACTTAGGTCCAGACCGTGAAATATCTTAACGATGAGATGGATTAGCATAAACTTTTGTTTGCCTGGTCCCTGGAGGAGCAAGCAACCAAGTTTCAGGGTTTTCGTGAGATTTCAAGAAAACTAGAGGATGGATTTCTACCAGATGTTGTTTGGACCTTCATGATCCACAGAGGATGAATTTCAAGATTTGGGTTTCGTCGAACTTTTACTGTGGTGTTGGTAAGATTAGTTCAAAAAAGGAGTACGCACTTTGGCCAGTCCTCCAAATTGTGAAAAGCAGGTTGAAATTTTAGGAATTTAGTGGAATGTCAAATAAACTAGAAGACGGATTTCTACCGGACTTTACGACTTGTGGTTTAACGAGGGTGAATCCCAAGACTTTGGTGGTTCCTCTGACTTTCCTGCTTTGGTCATCTCACATCTAGAAGATGGATTAGCTTGAAACCTTGTACAGACATTCTTGGTCCTCAGAAGAAAGAGTCGCTACTGTGGCCATCTTCCCCTATCATCAAAAGCAGGGGGAAATTTTAGGATGTTAGCGAAATGTTGAGAAAATTACCAAATGGATTCTTCACCAGGTTTCATCCGTCGCAGACGACAAATCGCAAAACTTGGGTTGTCCCTTCGACTTTTCTTGTACTGTCACTAGCAGATCAAAGTTGACTTTTTCCAGTGATACATCTCCGCATTAACAACAAGATGGTCTGAAATCCACCAGATTTCAGAAAGATGCTCATGGTTCAGAGAAGATGAACCTCAAGACTTTGGTGTTTCCTCAGGTTTTTGGTGGATTAGCTTAAAACGTGGTCCCCAGATGAGGAAGAGTATACGTACTTTGGCCACTTTGATCAATCAAAAGCAGGTTGAAATTTTAGGACTTGAAAGTGAAAACTAAAGGACTTGAAACATAAACTAAAGGACTGATTTTCACTACATTTCATCCAGACATTCATAGTTCTTTAGAGGATGAATCTAAAACCCTTGGTCCTCCCTCTGACTGCTCCAGGTTTCATTTTCAGTGATAAATCCCAACATCTACAAGATGTTACCCTGAAATCTTGCATTGAGAATCTTGGTCCTCAGAGGATGAAGAGGACTGTGTGGGTTTTCCCAGTCATCAAGAGCAGGGTGAAATTTTAGGATTTCAGTGGAGACATTCAAAGCTTACACAGGATGAATCCCAAGACTTTGTGGTTCATCTGAGTTTCCCTGACTTCTCCTGGGATGTCAAGAGCAGGACAAAATTTTCCTTTTTTCAGGGACAACATCTACAGACCCTCATGGTCCCAGGAGGAGGACGAGTACCAGGTTTGACCTTTTTTTTTTTCTGTCATCAAAAGCAGGTTGAAGGTTTAGGATTTTAGTGAAATCTCAAAAAAAGTAGTGGATTTTTTACCAGATTTTACACAGACAGTTAAAGTTCAAAGAGGAAAAACCACAAGATTTTTATGGTCCCTCTGACGTTTCCTCATCCTTGTCCAGTCATACATCTTAATGTCAACAAGAGGGATTGGTGTTGGTATCTGTGGACCCCAGAGGAAACACTGACCACTATCACCAAAGGATCCCACTGAAATGCCTTAAAAACTAGAGAGTGACTTCCCATAAAGTTTTGATTTATCCAGTCATACAAATAATAAATATCTACACAGTGGTTTTAGAGTTTTCACTAAGATTTCTGGTGGACAGACGGTACTATCTAACGACTGATATCCTGACTACTGCAGAAAGGATTGCCAAAAAAAAAAACTCCTTCCCCTCATGATTGTAATGACAATAGATATTACATTGTTCACCAGGTCAAAATTTCAGTTCATCTGAAATGTTGATTACTATTTCAGTAAATGTTAGCAGGCTACAGTTGTGAAAATGTCAAACATTATGTCTGATAAACATCAGCGTGTAAGTATTATCTGTGTGAGCTTGTTAACCTGCTGAAGTTGGCATTTAGCTCCAAACACCACAGCCTCACAGATGGCTCCAGACTCTTGTTAGAAAAAAACAAAAAAAAGGAGAGAAGTGTGAGCACTTCTTCGTCCTTGAGTTTGAAAAATTTAATTTTCCTCCCCACATCTGCCGTGCCCTGTTGCTCAGCAGCAAAACACCTCCACGCTATTTTCTTCCTGGGCCTAATGTGTTGCTCCAAAAATAAAAAAGTAAAAAAAGGGTGGGGCGGCCAAAAAAAACACGATATGGATAAATGAGGAAAGAAATAAAGACAGAGACAGGTGTAGATGGGAAGATGGAGAGATGGATAGAAGATGGGGAGCGGAGGTGAAAGGGGAAATAGAAAGATGGATAGAAAGATGGATGCATGATTAGGTGGGAGGGCGGGGGAGTTAGTGGCATCTATAAATAGGTGAATGAATGGATGCATGGCTGGTTGCTGGCTGAATGAGTGGATGGATGGATGAATGGATGGATGGTTCGAGAGATGAAAAGCCTTGAGGTGAGGAGAGATATTAAAAGATGAATGAATACAGAGCAGCTCCCACTCCACACTTCTCCATTTTCTTCCCTCTCCCCTCAGCTCTGCTTCGTTTCTGTCTCGCTCTGTCATTGTTTCTCCGTCTCTGTTATGGACTCTCTCCCCCTCTCGCTCCCTCTCCCTCTCTTATTCTGACCAGATGAGTAATAGCCGTGGCGCTGTGGCTTGACTGATTAATGCACTCAAAGAGCCCAGGGAGGTGGAGCACAACAAACAGACGGGGGAGGGAGAAAAAAGGAAAAAAAAAAAAAAAAAGATTGGCGAGAGAGGCCTGAGAGAGCGAGTTAGTGTTTCACCGACACCCACATCCACGCGCCGCCGTTCGGGAGCATCAAGTGGTTTGACTCTCAGAGGGTGGGGTACCACATCCTGTCATCAGTGGTACAATCACTCGTATGACCAATCAGCCAGCAGTGGGACTCCTGTGAGGGAATGAATGAAGAGATACTCAAAAACTGAGAAACAGGAAGTGGTGGTTGAGGGAGGGGGGTGGGGCATAGAAAGTTGAGACAAATGGTGCATTTACACTGGTACCTACTTGCTTCACTTCGCTTCGGTTTTGGCGCATTTACACTGGCAAAAAAGTACCTGGAACTTGGTACCTGGTACAACTTTTCGTACCTCCTCTCCTGCGGTTACAAAAAAAGTACCTGGTCAGGTCGGAGCAGATACTAAAATCTTATTGGTCGGGATCGTCACTGCGTCGTTGCGTCATCACTGCGTGGCACGTAATCTGTCTCCGCAAACACGCCATTTTTAAATCTTCAGCAAACCGTGCAGACGTGTTTGAAATAACAAGAATAGAAATGGCATCTGTTAGAAATCCTGCCCCATGGACGAGGTGCAAACCTTTCTGTCATTAGTCAACGATGAGGAAATTCAGTGGGAGCTGGACGGCGCGGTCAGAAATGAAAGAATTGCATAAAAGATGACGTCACGAATGACGGCCAGCTACACAGAGGAGGGACTATCCTCGGCAATGTATCCTGAGCGATCTGAGGCGACGTGAAGCGAGTAGGTACCAGTGTAAATGCGCCAAAAGTGAGAGGGAAGTTACTGTAGTTTTTCATGTTGGGGTTGCCATTAGGATTGATCGCTGGCCACACTCATCCTCTTTCTGTCTGTGTTGTTTCCTCCCTCCATCTCCATCTCATCTCTGGCAGCCCTAATGGCTTTCTTCTATCTTTTTGCGCTCTGTCGCGTCTTAATGATGCAGTAATGATGCATCATACAGAGAATCAGACCCCCACCACCACCACCGCCGCCGCCACTGCTTCCCCACCTCCCCCCTGTTTGTTGATTGTTTTTGCTTTCAGACAGAAGAGGAAGCAGGACCCTTCGTCCCCGTGTGTTAGCATGAAATCCTGGAATTAACCCCATCAGGCCCTGAAGGTTAAGCGAAGGATTAATGAACCATGACCAAGATTTATGCATCAGCCATTAGTTAGCGTGATTCTTCTAAATCGAGCCAGAACCGTCTGTGAGTTTAAAGGTAAATGCCCCTGAGTTTAAAACACTTAACATGAGAGAAGACTATTTAAAGTGAAAGTACACGTCTGTAGTAATACATTGAGTATTTCTTCTTTTTTGGATGTGTGGATGTTGTGATATTCACAGTGAATTATAAGTGAAACAAAAGCTTTGACAATAGGCGCAGTGTCTGTAATTGATTTCTCGACCTTGTGATCTGAAAACATCTCCGACTAGACTGAAGGTATGCGCACACCAAAATAAATAATGTTGTTTTTTTCATGCCAGTCATCCACTGGACTGTCGCTGAAGCAACAACTGCACAGATTGTTTCCACAAGCTTAGCATTAGCGTTAACAATAAAATATCCTGAATTTGAATTTTAATGTCCACCTGAAGTGGCATTTTAAGAGTATCCATCATCCCTATTGTGATGTATTTCCGACAAAATGCTTCATCGGACTATAAAACCACAATGAATCACCAAAACTAGCTAGCTAATGTTACTAGATAACCAAAGTACTGCGGCACTAGATACGTCCTAGCTAACAATACTGTTCCAACAAGCTGCTAATGACCACTTTGGCTGCAACTATAGTTTTTTGACCGTCCAGGCTGTAGTACGGCGTCAATAGTGAGCCATCAAGTGTTTTTTAGCTCCTCCCATTTTGTGGTCAGTATCAGGCTAGCTTCTCTTCCATAGAATTTCCTTCGTCAGCTTCTTGTTGTAAACACAGAAATCTTTCTTAAAAAATAAAGAAAGTTACAAACACAGCAGGGATTGTACTTCCTCCCATCTGTAATATCATCTGTCTGAAACTTAGAAGTTGCTGAGTCCACTCAGTTCAGTGTCTGAACTACCAGCACCCACAACCATTGACTCGCTTTCTTTTGTTGGACCAAGATGTTTAGCCCACATGTTTCTAGGGTTTATGGAGGATGGCAATTGCCCGAGGCTACTAAAGACAGAAAGATTAGATTGTTTTTCAAAAGAATACAGTGAAAACTTGAGAAAAGGTTATTTTACAGGGTAGTAGTTTTAGTTATTGGTGGAGTTGAATAAGATTTGCTTTCTTATTTGGAAGTTCTGGTTTGACTAAATCTATACTTTAGTGAATGTAGCAGGGAAGAAGACAGTGAATGTACTGTGCAGGAAACTGAAAGACAGGTCTTAAACCGCTAGCTAATGCAATTTAAAATGCTAATGCATGATGAATTTAGCCAGGTAGTCTTCTTCCTACTCATCGTATATAACAACTCTTGATGTACAATGTTTAATTTTTATAATTGAACGCAGTTTAACAAAACAAATTTTAATTTTCCTAAAACTCATAACCTCTGAAAACTGTTATGTTGTCAACTGCATGGTTTGTTTATCAGCAACATTACGGAAAAAACAACCAAAAGATCTCAACGAATTTTATTTTGAAAGATATGATATTAGCCAACACACAGTTAAATTTTAGGCCAAATCAGAGGATGGACTCAAACATCTCAAAACGCCAAATCCCCACATATCTTGCAATGTTTTAACAAGACAGCGCTGCTATTACACCACAAGGGGGCAACAATGTTCAGTCTATGGCATCACAGGAGGTTCTGCGAGTGCTTTTCAGTTTCAGTATAATGGTATCCCTGCCAACAGGTCATTATGAATCATGAATAAACCACTCTGTGAGATGTGGAGCGTCTGTTTAGTTTGGATATAAAGATTCAAATGAGTACTTGTAATGGGTTACAGGGTGGTTCTGCCCATTCAATACTGTGATGCAATATCTGATAATAATAGTCACACTAATAATAATCCCAACTGCCATCAACCACTGATGCATAATGCACGACACCCTTTGCCTCCTGATACCTTTCAGGCATCTGATACAGCCACTTGAGGTGAGGGAGGAGGTAAGAATAACTTCTTCTTGCTTAAGGCGCGACACAATGACTGTTCACATGCATGTTTGCAATTACAGAGGAGGGAGAAAGGGGATAAAAAAAATACACATCACAGCAGCTTCAAGGAAAAAAAAACCCAGCATTTTAATCAAACCCCAATGTCCCGAAACTGTGTTTTTATCCTTTTTTTTCCTACTAATACCTGCACGCAAAGCTTCAATGCAGTCTCTCTTAATCCTTTCTTCCTTTGTTTCATAACACCTTGAGACTCTAAGTGTCTTTTCTTAGGCTACAATCTAAATTTAATTAAAATAAAAGTCAGTGTTTGTTAAGAAAAGAACAAAAGATGGAGGAGATAGACAGAAAGCCTCCCACTTCCTGATTCTGATCAAAAATAAAAAATTTGTCTTTCAGTTTTTCAAGATATCGGCGCTTTCATGACGTTATCTGACTTTGACACGAGGGATGATGGATGGGGATAAAATAAAAAGTGAGAAAATGTCAAAACTGTAGTGTTACAAAGAAGTCTATGGGATTATCTAAAAAGACACTTGTATGTGTGTGTGTATTGTTTTTCTTAGCCTGACGTTGTGGTCTTGCGGTGGCAGAAAAAAGCCAAAAGACAAAGTTTAGAGAGAATTTCTATGTCATCCTTGTTAGTTTTTGTTTGTTGCCTCCATTTTTCTTTATTCCTCCCTCATCGATCCCCCTCCACCACCACCTCCTCTCTTCTCTTTCACCCTCTTTCATCAGAAGAGTTTGTTTCTCCTGCGTTGGTTTCACTCTTTAACCTTCGCTCTGTAACTCCACAGATCCATCATCACGCTTCCTCGGTGTGAGAATATACAGTAGGCTGATTTCAAAAGGCTGCCATGTTTTTACCGACCACTTGGTGGCACTGTGGTACTGGAGTCAGACAATAACAGTTATTTTTTCTCTATTTTTTCCCCCCCCTCTTCTTCACGTTTACTTTTTTTTTTTTTGG
>OOFC01016896.1:27467-38207 GCA_900323345.1 Pseudochromis fuscus
GGGAGTTTTAATGAGGGTGCAGAAAATTAGTGGAATGTGTGAGAGGGACGGGAAAAGCAAGGGGGTGAAGAAGACAGGAAAATTGAGGTGGGGGGTAACGATGGGGGGGTAGAGGAATGGCGAGCTCTGGTATGGGGAGCTCTGATATATCCACACACACACACACACACACACACACACACACACAGGGAGCAAGAATGGGGAGACATGACACATTTCACAACATAGCCTAAACCTCATTTCCATGCCTAAGCCCTGCTGCCTATTTTACAGTACAAGGGATGCTGAAACCTGGGGTGATATAACATAACAGCAGCACATAACCATGACTACCCGCTCTCAAAATGCCAAGTCTCTAATAAGAGCGTGCTCTAAAGCTCCCTTTTATGGCAGATATTGCAGATATTCAGATGCGGTAACCTGCAATTAACTGTCATTCCCTCTGTGTCTCAATTCCAAAGAGATGAAAATGGCGATAATGATCCTCCATTAATACTTATCGCACTCGTGATCAGTGAACAAGATTTCATGGAGGGGGAGAAAAAAGAAAAAAGTTCAAATTAAACTTTTTTTTATTTATCTAAAGTTGTGTGAAAGCTTTGACTCACCGTGGTAGCGAACAAGTACGGAGCCCCTAAAGGGACATGGGGGGGAAAAAAAAAAAAAAATCACGAGAAAGTTTCTCCGGATCCCGACTTAGTTTCTTGGAATCCCGTGATACTTTCTCGGAATTCCGTGTTAATAAGTCGGGATCCCGAGTTTCTTAAAGTCGGGATCCCATGAAAGTGTTTTGTTAGCAATGCTGCTATGCTAATAATTTGTTTACTTTTGGTACTTCCAGAGGAGAGGGGTTTTAATGAGACAGGCAAGATGTCTCAGACCATAGATGTATGTCTCAGACGGCTAAATTACTTCTCTAAAGGACCGAACTTCATCTGGCACCTGGACTCCTACGATAAATTGAAAACATATGGCATATTAGCGTACATCGTGTAGCTGTCCGGAGGATTGCAGTTGGTTGTTTATGAACTCAATAACGTCTGCAAGTTCAGAGTTCGACTAAAACTCTACAAAACTTTCCCATTTTTTCCACTGTGCGACCTCCATTTTGAACTGATACGGAAGTACCGGAAGTAAACTAATTTCTAGCATAGCAGCATTGCTAACAAAACACTATCCCGACTTTAACAAACTCAGGATCCCGACTTATTAACACGGAATTCCGAGAAAGTATCACAGGATTTTTTTTTTTTTTTTTTCCTCTCTCCCTTTTTTTTCCCCGCCATGTCCCTTTAGGGCCTCCGTAAACAAGTCAACATGTGTTGCAAAGAAACTTCGCGGCGGTTTTCATTGTTGTGAGAGGGCTGGTGTTTTTAAAGACCAATTGAAGTTAGCCATCCTGTGGGTCAATACACGCTGCTTAGTCTAACTTTATCTACAAAAGTGAGAAATCAAAAAACAGCTTTTCTTCTTGTTGAGATTTTTCTGCCCAGAGTGAAGCCAAAACTTTAAGATGCAGGTGATGAAACAAAAGCAGAAAAACAACTGGAGAGCTTCAGTAAAAACTTGGTTATACGTTGCTGATATAAAGAAATATTGATAAGCGCCGCCTGCTTTTCTTTCCCCACCATCCACTGTGTTAAATGGTGAGGATGAGTGGGAGCTGGTGTGGGATGATGGTTAATTACTCCAACAGAAGGAAATATTTATGATTGAAAAAGTTTCATCTTCATCGTATATGCAGCTGGATTCATGAAGAGCCGAAACGTGTGTAATTAAAAAATGCAGAACAGGTGAATATATAATGAAGAGAAGAAAAGTTTATATTCAAAGAAATTTTAAAATGTAATCAAAACTCTTTACAGTTTATTGATGATTTCACCACAAGACGACAGGGAGGACAAAACTTCTATGGAGTCTAATTTGGGGTAAAAGTGTTTTTCAGATTGAAAGACAACATTTAAATTGATCCAGAGCGCTTCATAAGCAACAATCTTCTCATTTTAAACATAATTTTCATTATTTTTTTCCTCATTTCTTACACAGAAACTCAGTTTCCTTTGTTAAAATTTCATACATAAAGTTTTATGTAATTCCCTTCACCTTTAACCTCATTTCTATTATCATTTTGTTGAAATTATAATTTTTTAAATCCGGTTTCATATGTTTTGGCTCTTTCCTGGTGTATGGGAGGTGGTAGGAGGGGGATGGGGAAGGGGCATCATGGCTTCAGGTGCTGCCTTGAGCAAAAGTAGAAATTAGGATCAGTGTGAGTCAGACTTTCTTACACCACATAAATATATCAGGTCAAGTAATTGGACATGAACAAAGTGGAAGCCACTACATTTTTCAATCTCTCACACGTCAAAGATGGAGCCTGAACCAGAGTCTGGGGGTGATGACAGTGTTGAAGCTGTTGTTTGAATAGACACTGTTACTGTGTTCACCATCATGCTGGGTACAGTCAGTTATGGAAACAACATAACAAAACTTCAAGTGGGATTTTAAGTATTGGACTAATATTAGTCAGTAGGATTGGGAAGAAATTTCCAATAAGACTGAAATATTAAGAAGTACAACTGGTGGAAATGAGAGAATTGTGGTAAAATGTATCGATGATAATGAAATACTATGTTAAACAACAAAAGTAAGTTTATGTTGCCTTCATGATAAATACTGTCATTACTTCCAGCAACTTTTGCTTTCCCATAACGATCAATAAATTCCCTAACATTTTACTTTGTTGTTCTTTATAAAAATTTTGCTGCAGATATAAAATGACTTTAAGCTGCAGCTACACGTTGACCAGTGATGTTTGGAGTTAACCCAGTGAAGTCCAGGATCCACCTGTGGCACTGACTCCTTCATCTGCAGTGTATGTGCATCATAGACCAACAGCAACAACAAAACACACACACACACCCTCAGGATAAATGCTGTGTCAAGAGAGATGCCACATCCTGATAAGAAACAAGCGTCAGGCCGTGAACTGGACGGACTGAGGAGACATCGGGCGGGACAAGGACTCTGCTGACTCAAGACAGAAAATTACGTACTGTAGCTTTTAGATTAATGATTGAAGATCCACACACACGACTGCTAACCTCTCGCTATAGCCGTGGAGCGCAGCTTGAGCTTTATTGTTGCTCTTTAAAATAACATCTCCCATTGCCAGATATTAGATAAAACTGTCACGTTTTGCTGTAATATTTTGGGAAAAGGGCGTAAAAGCAGCTGAGACATGTTGTCTCGTAAACTGCACGTTGAAACGAATACATCTCTGATCGAAGTGAACTCAACAAACCTTTTACCACATGATGAACAACACGGACACAGTGAAGCACGATGGCAGGTCTGTGTTATTATACTGCACGGCCGTGTGAAGGTGCATATTTATGGCTGCATTTGCCTTCGTTTTCCACAGTATTTTAATAGAAATTGATTTGCAGTTAACTCTTGTTATTTATGTATTGAAAAGCCGTGTGCAGTCGCGTGGTGGGAGGTGGTGGGAACTGGTCGAAAAACATTTTTCTGATGCAGGAAAGGATTTTTTTTTTTTCCATATTGAACTAACAATGACCCCCATGCAGCAGCAGCAGCAGCGACACAAACTATTGTCTTAAGTTTGCAGCTGTACCAAAATGTGTTATTTACTCGTGCACACGTACGGTTAGCTCAGTATGAAAACTCCAAAGTGATCAAATGCTATTTAAAGCACAATAACCCCTTGCACAAGCACACCCAGTGTGTTTCCTTGCCAGCTGCACCCGTCTAATTTATCCCCCTCGATATACACCAATTACATATAAAACACTGATGAATCACATTAGGGCAATGTACACTGGAACATTAATCATGTGTTCAGCAATCAGAGATAATTTATGGCTTCTCCTGTGTTTCTAAATGATCTCTCTCCTGTCCCTGATTGATCCATTATTTGGTCGTAAGCAGAAACATGTTTGCCGCATCAATCAAATGATTAATCACAAATAATTGCTTTGACAGCCGAACATAATACACTGTGTGTGGGGGGGGTGAGCAGTCGAGAGAGGAAGGTTACTGGGGCTTTTGTAAAAAGCTCTTGACTTTCATAAACACCCTAAACCTGCTACTGTTACCACTCCCTACTAACACTGGAGCTTTTATTGAGTTTATTCAGAGCGTGTGTCCTTGTAGTGCTCCACAATTGGATCTTAATACTATTACATTTCTCTGCAGCTGTACCAATCAGTATTTTATATAAAAAAACAGATATAATGTAAAGTGAATGGAGTCACTCGTAGTAATACACCCACAAAGAGTCCTCACCTGAATGTATTTCCCTTCAGCTCTGCAGAGACTTTTAAATCAGTGCTCTGGACTTATTTTTAGGGCGGTTTACTATCACTGCTTTCATTAACCTTATTCTGAGCAGCAGCAGGAAGCTGTGTTCAGCCAAAAGGCTTTGATCAGCGCCGCCGGCTTCTTTCAGGGGAAAGTTGCCTCAAAATGCTGAAAAAGTTTCTCGGTATCACCAGATTATGCCTTGCATTCATTTGCACAACAATGACGCCAGAATCTGGATGATTATTATTTGAGATGATGTAGTCGCTGTGACGTCACCTGTTGGTTTGTGGACTCCAGCTGTCATGGCCGACTCAAACTACAGATGGTGTATAGAATGGATGACGTCAACGTGACATTGCCCGCCAGTTTGTAGTATTTTGAAGCTCAGGGTTTGGCATTTTAATGTGGCCATGTTGAGTTTTTAGAGCCAGAAGTGACCATATTTGGATATGAAGGGAGGAGTGAGGAGGCGGGTTTAACTCTTGAACATAAGGAAACTGCCCAATGTGTTCGAGTTCATTAGTGAATGACCTGTAAATCCCTGGAGACCAGACCTGTCAATCAAACAGTCAATAGGAGAAAGGGTTTTCTGGAGCCAGCCTCCAGTGGCCGTCGGTGGTATTGCGCTTTTGGCATTGGCTTCACATTTGAGATGTGGTGGCTATGTCCACTTCTATACTGTACGTCAGTGGTCCCCAACCTTTTTTGCACCACGGACCAGTTTGATGTCGGCATTATTTTCATGGACTGGCCTTCAAGGTGTGGCAGATACATACAGAAAAAATTAAATAACATGACCGGAATAAAAAAATAACAACAAATGTTTCCCCTTTGTGAAGAAGCTCTCCAAAGACGCTTGTTTTTTTACTCATTTTCGCTAGTTTGCGGACTTACTTGTTTGGCTAACGTATCTGATCGTGTGACTGGAGTCGGAGAGAATCCGGTCGTTTTCCAAAATAAAACGTCCTTCAGAATATAACGATCAATACAACGGAATTTATCTAAATTATTGATTCTTTCTTCGCGGCCCGGTAACAACTGTCTCACGGACCGGTAGCGGGCCTCAGCCCGGTGGTTGGGGACCACTGCTGTACAGGACAGACCATAGAGATTACTGATATGTTTTCCACCACTCACTCAGTACATTTACACATGCTCTGGCATCTGGATTTTGAGTCCTGGTTGTTTGAGTCCAGTACAATAATCCGCCACAACATTAAAACCACCTGCCTGGTATTGTTTAAGCCCACCTCTGTGTCACCACACCATCATTGATAAGTCAAGACCTAGACTCCCCAAGACCTCTGAAAATGTGCTGTGGAATTAGGCAACAAAATAGCAGATCCTTTAAACCCTGAAAATTGCAAAGTTGCCTCTGCGGACCGGACCTGTTTTTCCAGCACATCTCGTGGATGCTCAATCAGATTGAGATCTAGGGAATTTGGAGGGCGAGTCAACCCCTTGAACAATTTGTCATGTTTCTTAAACTATCCCTGAACAATTCTGTGCGACGGTGCACGTTATTCTGCTGAAAGAGGCTGCAGCCGTTGGGGGGATGCCACTGCCATTAAGTGGTGTACGTGGTCTGCAACAATGTTTAGGTAGCTGCTACATGTCAAAGTAACATTCACATAAAATTCAGGACTGGAGGTTTCGTCGCAGCAATCTGTGATGCACTGTGTGCTCTGACCCCTTTCTGTCATAGCAGCATTAAGGTTTTTTTTTTTTTTGCAGTTTGTGCTACAGTAACTCTCCCGTGGGACCAGACCACACAGGCCAGCCTTTACTCCATGCACACATCCATAAGACTTCAACCCACACATCATGGTGAGACTCCCTTGGACCACTTTCAGTAGGTACTAAACACTGCATACCAACAACTCCTCACCAGACCTGCCAGTTTTGGAGATGCTGTGACTCAGTTGTCAAGACATCCCAATTTGGCTCTTGTCAAAGTTGCTCAGATCCTTATGCTTGCTCCTTATACCTGTTTCCAACACATCAACTTCAAGAATTGACTGTTCACTCGCTGCCTAATATATCCCATCCCCTGACAGGTGGCATTGTAATGAGATAATCAATGTTAATTACTTGGCTTGTCAGTGGTTGTAATGTTGTGGCTGTTCAGACTGTACGCTGCTCAGGTCCAAACAGCAGACGCACACAGTACCTAAACAACTTTAGATGATGGTTTCCTCTCACAGATTTTACAAATTTTCAATTGCACATTGCGCATTTTTGACCTTAGCTAGGTCCCAAAGCACTTTGCAAGGCAACTTATTCACCCATTCACGCACACTCACAAACCAATGCCTACAGAGCTGCTATGCAAGGTGCTAGCCACCATTGGGAGCAACTTAGGGTTCAGTGTCTTGCCCAAGGACACTTCGACACGTGTACAGGAGGAGCTGGAGATTGAACCCACAATCTTGCGATTCATAGGCGAACCACACCTGAGCCACAGCGCCATAGAAGATGGATGTAGTCAACACGTTTCAAATGTGAAGGCAATGTAAAAAGTGCAGTACCACCAATGGCCACTAGACTAAAAAAACTCCAATTGACTTACAATCTAAAATCGTCATTTTTAAATCATGAACTCATCATCATCAACTCAAATCTCGTACACATTGGTCAGTGTCTTCAGGTTAAAGGGTCAGACTCCTCCCTTCATATCCAAATATGGTCACTGCAGGCTCTAAGAAAATCAACACGGTGATGTTCAAATGCGAGTCAACAATTCAACGGGTGGTGTTGCATTAGTTTGTTGTTTACAGTCTATGGAAGTCAGCTGTCTTTAACAAGGGGTTAGCTTAGCATTTAGCAGCTAAATCCCAATATTTTGTGCAGCAGTCTTCTTGAAACAGTCCAACTGTTGGACTATAATGCTTATCTACAAAATGTATAAGCAAAAGTTGACAGTCATATTCTGGTGGCTGCATAACCCAAAGCTTTTTTTTACCAAATATTCTGTCCTTGCGACTTACCTTTGCAGCTAGACAGACAGATAACTCCTCCAAAGATGAAGCCAGCTGATGATGCTTTCACTAACAATTCACCATCAGAAGGAGAAAAACTGAAACACACACAGTTGACAAATAGCAAATAAACAAGACACACTCTCAATAACAACACACAGGTTACAAACCGAAGTAGCTAGCATGCTAGCGATCGCGGGCTAACGTGCTAACCGTTAAATATTGCTAATCACGAATAAAACAGATCGCGTTTGTTAGCTCTTAAGACTGTACTGTTATTAACAACCTCACAACATTAATACATACATACAGGCTGTGCTTGACTTAGAGCAGAAGGGTTGCAGACATCTTCTGTTTGTGACTCAAAAAAACACAACGGCTCCATTTCCGGTTTGCCCTACCACAATAAAGTAAACTCCTAAAAAATAAAACCAACAGCTCTGCAAACACATAAAACACAAACTAAAACTTGGTGACTCCAAAAGTTGATTAATGCAACTTCAAGACTTTCTCCTACTTCCTGTTAACCTGTTTCCGTGGTAGCAAAAACATCATGTCTCATTTATCTCATCCCTCCCTCTTGCCTCCTCTTTTTACCACTTTCTCCGGAGTTACTCTTCTCGCACAGCAAACATGAACCATATTCATTTCTCATCTCCCCCCCACACACCCACCATCGTTGTCTCTCCTCCCTCTCTGCACCTGCATGCTCACCCTCTTCAACTTTTCTATCTATTCATGTCTGTCAGGCAATTACCACCTCCATTTCTTCTATTCATTGATTTTCCCCCTCTCTCTGGGTTAATTCCTTCCCTCTTCCATCCCCTCTCGCTCTCACATCCATTCGTACTTCTGTCTTTATGTCTCACTTGCTCTGGGCTTTCCCCTCTCTTCATCTGCCCGTGTCTTTTTTGTGGTCTCCGCAGTAACCACCTCTGTTGTTCATCCTCTTCTTCTACTCTCCACTTTTTTGCCTCTAAAAAAAAAAAAAAATAAAAAAACCCACCAGACCCCACCCTACCTCGTGTCTGCTGCAAGGTCTCCGTAGACATTAGCTGTCTCCATTCTGCCTGACTGAGCTAAATTATTCCACAATAAGTCACTGGGCTAATTCACTGGCATAATCACCTCATGCATTTGAAATTTAAATGATTTCATGAGCCGCCCGCACCGCTCCCTCATTAAAGAATCCCTCTAAAGGCTCAAACAAGCAGGTAGGGGCGCACAGGAAGGCACCGTACAACTTTCACCTGTGGGTGCACGTGTGTGATGGCATCACGTATTCGGTCTGCGAGGTGTGTGTGTGTAGCCAGAGGAGGGAATTTATTTGAAGCTGACAAGCATGTGTATTTTCACCGTCACCGGGCCGGCAATCGATCAATATACTCCCTGATTAACTGGTATTGGCTTAAGCTTGGCTGACTTTTGACCTTGAAGGTCAGAGTACGGCTGCATTATGAAGATGTCCTTCAGTGGCCAACACCCCACAGTCGTCGTGGTGACAGCTTGACTGGACGCGAGCTCATGGGATGTGCAGCATTGATTGGTGTGTCGATGTGGCGACAGACACCCAGCAAGCAGGAGACTGGCAGACACACACACACACATATCCAGACACACACACACATAAGTAAGCTGTGTTCATTGGAGGTCCAAGCAGATATCCACACATTTGGATCCAAACAATGAATGCTACATGGCAGAAAATCACAGAGCTGCGAGTCGAAGCAGCGGTTCATTTACAGTAGCGACTGTGTCATCTTTGAAATTCTGGGTTTCACAGGAGAGGACGACAACAGGGAGCCAGACAATGACGAGAAAGATGCATCCGCAAATATACAACGAATCGCGGTTTGCAGAGACACAACACGCGCACATTCACACGCACTGTCTGCTAAACCATTAGCCTGAACAGAAATCTATTTTGAGGGATATCAAATTTCTGAACAGCAACCACAGAGTCAGAGAGCATGAAGCCGTCGAAGATGTGCTGATGGGCTGAATGGATGTTTGGAGGCATATTGCCTCTGGCTTCACACTGGTGCTACATTTAACCACTTTGTATGTGTGTTTGCCACAAAATAAAACAAGTTTTTTACTTTCAGTCCAGTTTAAATAAGTGCATAAACAAAGTGATAAAAACCTGCATACCTTGGAAGGGATGAAAAGCTCCCAGTGTAAATAACATTCATTATTTTCAATTGGTTTTCCCTCAGACTATTTCTCTTCAACATTATGCTGTGGAAAATATTATTGACAATTTGAGCTCTGAATGAGAAAACATATTCAATTAGCATTCCTGAGGGAGGTTAGGACTCCTCCTGGGAATGCCAAAGGAGTCCCAAGAGAAGTCCTGACTTGTGTGACGGATGCAAATTCCCTATTGGCTTACCTGAGCTGCCTCGATTCTTCCTCTTTAAATGCACAAGTAGTTTTCCATCCAGGCCCAATTCCAACTCGGAAAAGCTCACGAAGCTCGAAAAGTCTTTATTTTTCATTTCGGCTGAAAGGTGGAAAAAAAAAATATCCAGGGAGACGTTAAAAGGAACCCCGACTGTAACGACAAATCGGTCTAGAAATACAACGGTAGACCTCTACTATTTAAATGCCCTGACAAAAATGTAAAAACATGTCTTTTAAGTTATAAAATCCGTTTTGTTTGTAACATAATTTAATACGTGTTGGCCGCCATTTTTTCGGGTGCGCAATGCATTCTGGGTTGGTGACGTAGCAAGGTTGTCACCGTCTCCTTTGACCGAGCCGAGCTACGATCTGGCCTCTGATGGGCAGACCAGCACTGAACCGATCATGAAGGCTGACCAGGGCAGCAAATAACACGTCCGCGTTTAAGCACACTGCATCAAAATGTGGATGCACTGTGATACAGGGGAGATCTGTGAATAAAGTAAAAAACACGTTTCCTTAAATTCTTTATTCTTTGAAAGTTTATAGTAAATACAAAAATACAGTGAGATCATATGAAACACATAAGTACCTTGGACAGCGGCGGACCTAAAACTGAGCTCTTTACAGCAGACACTCTCTCTGTAAGTCACCATTGACAATGACCAACTCTCGCTTCCTCGCGTTCAATTTCCTCTGCATTTTCACTGAGGGAGTCATCTTCACTTCCCTCATGTCTTTGGTCAATTGAAAGGGCTGAACCGAGTTCATCGCTGCTAACAGTTAGCCGCTACAGCTCAAAACACCGGTCAGCCGAGTACCACCCACCATTTGACGTCATACCCAGAATGCATTGCGATGTAAACAAACATGGCGACCTGAAAAGCCTGAAAAGTACCTTAAACTTGATCAAACCTCACACAAAATATGATTTTCTTGTAGGTTTTTTTGTCCTCTTTAATTCGGCGGGGGTTAGAAAGCTGTCAGATTTATAGTTTAGTCTGTGGAGGGCTCAGAGTGACGGGAGTGCCGT
>OOFC01016897.1:0-13158 GCA_900323345.1 Pseudochromis fuscus
CTGTGCTTTCACGCCAGAGTGAGCAGCCCTGACACAAGCCATGTTCACTGGATCATTAGCCTCCTGTATGCTGTAGATCTCACCATGCACTCAGCCCCGGAGTGGGGAGGAGCGACGGGGCAGATGTCCTTGTGTCTGTCTTCACATTTTCTGTCTGTCTGTCCATCCAGCTGACCTGCAGATGAAAGCAAACTTCTTACACGTCATCTCTCTTTGATGCCTCTACAGTATCTGTTATCCCAGAGCACTACGTATGTGTGTGTGTGTGTGTGTGTACTGTATGTGTGTATTGTGTCAGCATCAGCGCACACAGTGTGCAATGCAACAGAAAATGTCGATCCCAGTGTATTTTCTGCTTGCTCCATAAGTTCCTTAATACAGCATCAATGGATTCAGCGTTTAATCTCCAGCTCTCAGTTGCCGCTCTCCTGCGCTCTTTCACCTTTACGCACACCCCCCCCTCACACACACACACACACACACACACACACACTCAGACATATACTCCCTATGTCCCTCATATAAATCTTTCACTCCCGCTCTATTAAACTCTTAATAGGGTGACAGCAACATACTGCTCCTCTGTTGTAGTATTTGATCTAGAACATCTACAAGACTGGAACAGTTGGTGTGAAGGTATGTGCCCCTCTGTGCATGTAAATGGAGTGATGTGAGTATAAATGTATGAATATGCATGTGTATGTGTGTGTGTGTGAGAGAGAGGCAGAGAGAGAGAGAGAGAGAGTGAGAGATTAACAAGATTACCCAGACATCCTCATAGTCTCTATGCTGCTGTGGTGCCATCTTCTGGCAGTGTAGCACAAGAACCTTGTATTAATTACACAGCAAACAAGAAAACTGTCCGAGACATTTGCATTCAGATCGTGGCGCTTCAAAGAATGTGATATTAAAGCATGAAATGAACAAAAGCAACTCTCAGATTAGAAAAAAACAACATTTAATATAGTGACAGACATCATAAAGCATTTCAAATATTTGCTGAAATTGGGTTTAACATTTAGCATATTGGATAAGATGAACTTTATAGTAAATGTACATTATACAGAAAACATAAGGCAGTACTGTACAACCTGTGGAATATAGCAGCTTGCAGCATCTTTCAGAGCACACACACACACACACACACACACACACAGAGAAAACCATTTTCTCACTCTCGTTCAAACATAATGTAGTTATAATATAAAGCCATCTCAGTCATTTACACTGGTAAAAAGAGGTGTGTTAATTTGTTTCAAGAGTCGTTCAGTCATCACAGTGAAGCCCATTAGAGACAATGCAGTTACAAAGACCATCCCATCCACAAAGTTTGAAGCAACACACTCAATGACACTAATATCCAGAGTGGAATAGAGTTGGGTTCCTGCCAATGTCTGAATGTGGGGATTATTTATTCAGCTCTGGCTCCAACATACACACTCACACACACACACACACACTCTCTCTGCAGTTTTCTTTTTTTGCATACAAACACTGCTGCAGAAAAACATACCAAACCAGACACACCCACAATTAATAACCACTGTAATGTTAGATTGTGTATAGAAAGAGCTTGTGTGTACACATTAATGTCATGTTTTCTGTGTTTCAACCCTATAAAAAGCTGGGTAACCATACATTCATTTTTATCTACACATAAAGCAAAGCAAAGAACATCTTCATATATACAGTCAGTGGTGTTGTGATACTATTACAATACTGAAAATGGAGTTTAATTAGGTGTTTAGGTACATCTGACATCATTATGAGACAGAAACTTGACTGAAAGCTGAAACACACTGATAGCACACTTTCTATCATTTATCTGCCTACCACAACATTCATGTTCTCCCTGTCGCAGATCTATAAGACCTAAATTACATTTAGAGTGTCATAAATACACTCATTAAAATACTATGTACACTAAAGACCACTTCATCCAAGTCCCTGGAGATGCATGGAGCTTGATAAAAGTGCCCTTAACATTGCCCCACCACTGGATAGTTTTCTGAGTGGCTCACCGATCGCTGTGCTCTACAGAGGGAGCTGCTGAACCACTGTATTTGGTGTTCAAAAAATTCAAGTAATGCCAGGAATCAAGAGTTTTCACTTACACACATGTGACTCTGGTGGACTTGCTACCAAATATAAAGTAAAAGTACAAATAAAAAAAGGAGAAATTGACGAATATTTGTTTGCCTGGTCTACTCATGACTCGATCTTTGTTTCGGGAACATTCAACTTGTGTTAGGTCCCTTTTTTACTTATCTTCCCCAGTGGTACATTTCCTATTGAATGTCTAAGATATGAACAGTAACATGTTTTCAGTCTCCAAAATCAAAACAAATCGAAACAGTATGACATTTGTTAATGATGTGAATACGTCCATGGATCACCTTTCTGTTGATCTGTGGGACATCAGGTGTGTGAGACATAGCAACCATGTGTCCTGAGTGCACGGCCGGAGTTACAGAAGGAGAGGCTTTCGATTTTTTTCTTTGTTAAGTCTCTAGATGTTCACAGGATTGGGATAAGATCTGAAGACCTTGTAGATCCACTCTGTGTAGAAGGGCACATTAATGAAGATGCCAGGCTGGTTGGCGCGAGCACAGCCTCTGCCATGGACACTTACTCCAACAATAACCCTGATGTCTCCATCCTGACACACGAGAGGGCCGCCATAATCCCTCTGCAACAGTAGAAACAGATAGCACATTTTTCAGTGTCAGTGGTGGAGAACTGGCTATCATTACTATTTACATTTTTGAAGGGGAAAATGAAAGCAAAATGTATTGTAACACTCTCAGTGACAGGCAGCACGCCACCAGTGTTTGTGATCATTGGCAGCTCCATCCCAAAGCTAGAAACCACAAAAGCAAGTCTTTGATAGCTGATGAAATTTAGCGCAACAGTCTCCAGCTGCTCTGTTTACAACGGACTGAATGCTAAGCCCACGGATTGAAATAACATTTGTTTGAGATTTAGATCAAACTGGGCTTTGAAAGCACTCTGTTGAACCAAGGCACTAATATCCTCATATGCTCACACTGGGAACAATTACTTTATCCATAGGTCTTAAGGCCTGTTTTGTTTGCCAACAAAAATGTGAATTTCAGTGTGAAAAATGTCGTTCTGATCACTGACAGTTATTTTACCACATGTTTAAAATGATAAAACACCCCACTATGGGAAATGAAATAGGAAGTAGAAAATAATCCACAACAGTTTACCTCACACACTCCCTCATTCCTCCGTCCTCCTGCACAGATCTTTGTGTTGGTGATGTGGAGGTTTCCTCTGTGCATCTCTCTGCACCTGCTATTACTGACGATGGGCAGGTCCACTGACTTTAGTATATCATCATGGCCGGTGCCTGAAAGAGTAGAAAGGTTCACTTTACTACCTGTGTGTTGGTAAACCACTGGCAAGCATATGATCCTGTAATCTGGTTTCAAGACTGTATTTTGCTGTAAAATATTTCATATATTTCTATTTTTACAAGTGACTAAAAGCTGGGTGGTTCATATGGAAATTGTGGCGTAACTTAATGTTTTTTAATGCAAATAATAAATAATTTTAAATTCTGTAAAGCCACCAATAAAACAGGACTGACCCAGGGTTAACACATTGATTACCCTGTGAATCAGCATTTAAGTAGTATTTAACCTCTTGAGACCCTGCATCCACATATGTGGACATTACATTTTAGATTTTCTACAGTGTATACTTCATATTTCTTCACAAAAAGCAGTCATCCTCGTTTGTGGACACTATATCTAATCCTATTATCTTTGTTTGTGGACACCCCGATTCTTCCTTCTAGTGGTAGCAGGAGCACAATACATCAATTCATGTATTATTACTACTACTATTACTACTCTCTGTTCAAAGACAATGCTTTGTTTTTAGACTTATCAGGACCTAATAATCCCAAAAAACTAGGAGAAATTAAAAATGCATGGCAAACAAAAGCTCGGGGCTCAGGAGGTTAAGAAAGGACTGTGTAATAATATACTTTAGCCTCTCCATCCTAAATAATTTCAAAGATAGTGTATATTAATTGAGCACAGTTACAGGAGAACTGCAATCTTCTGCAGACCTAAAGAGTATTTCTTTATGCTGCTCGTACCTTTGGTCTCTCCCCATCCATACATTTTACATATTGTTCCTTCTGGGATGGAGCACCCATCCATTGGCAGCTGAATCGTGTGCACGTTGTCTGCAGGAAGGGCAGGCCTGGATATAAGTAATGAACACACAAAGTACAAACAATGATTAACTTCACATACACACAGATATATATCAAAATATCCTTGAAAATATGTTTTCCAGGCACTCACTTGGAGAGCCTCAGGAGGGCTAGACTGGAGCCCTCGGGGCCACATATCACATGAGATATGCTGACTTCCTGTGTTTTGGACAAGTCGGGAGCGCCCTCGCGAATATCAGAGGCTCCCAGCCACACCCGATACTCGCTGAGGTCTGGAACACTGCAGAGGCACGAGGCAACGTTAGCGCTTCGAAAAATATTGCACTTGCATTCGTCAAGTTTGATCCAGAGAGACAGTAAGCAACTACAGTTAGTTACTTTTAATGCACCGAGGGGCTAAAAAAACAGATTCAAGCAAAAAATGAATTGACATTGACAGTTACCATGAAGAGAAGCACTGTCTGTCAGTGAGCACCCACTCTTCTCGTATTAATGAACCGCCGCACCAGTGTGCTGATCTGAAAAGAAAACACAAATGGTACATGAAGGACTCATCTCAGACATCAGCAGCTAGAAAATATCCTGCATAGTGTACAGTTAAAAACTACACACTGAACATGCAGTTGATGCTGAGACACAATCATGCATTTTTTCTTTCACTATAAAGACACTAATTGTTCATTAAAGTTCAACATCAAGTCTACAATACAAAATCATGCACAAAATCCTACACTGCAAAAGTTTAAATGCAAGTGTCTGTCAGCACAATGGGAAGAGCTCTTTGAACCCAACAATAAAAACAAAAATGAAAAGAAAAAACAATTCCTCTGAGGTTTTTTTATGAATTCAAGGATGGCCAGCGCAGGATGGTCTACTGTTCTTCTTCAGTGGTAAGGGAAAATGTGCAGAATACTAAATGTCGTACCCTTTCTGTATGCTGACCATCCAGCTGCCGTCTGATATGCCCACTGGACCTCCTCCCACAATCCTGGTTCTCTTACGGACAAAACAGCCCACAGCGGGCAGATCACCTACACAAAACACACACAAAAACACACAAATAGTTTAATGTGGCTCATGTCATAAAGTATACATTTAATTTTATCCATAAATGTGCGTTTGCAGGGGCAGACATGCTGCAGTTATTGCTGACATATTGTTTACACAGTCGAAACACAAGAGGCACTCGAGCTGCCTAATGATCCGCCATAATCATCATTATATATAAAACATAACCCGTTATGCTGATGAGGCCATTAATTAGGGTCGTTATTGAATATGCTCACAGAACACATGGGTGTAATTGGACTTCTATGTGAAGGGTGTGTGTGTGTGTGTGTGTGTGTGGTGGGGTTCAACCTCTATTCTTGAGTTATTATGTACAGAGAAACAAGAGAGAAAGACACATATACACACACACTGCTACAATTACTACACACACACACAGAAACAGATGCCACCACAACAACATAATACTCTGCACCATAATAGCTGGACATAAAAAAAGACTATATAATATTCTTGTGTGTATAAGCTGACAGAGACACTCACCCACTGGAGTGGTCTTCCCCGGAGCAACACCTGGAGCACCTGCAGAGACCAGAGACCAACAGGTGATCAAAGAGCTGAAGCAGCCCCACAGAGGGGTGTAAATCTCACATGCAGCCCTGAAACTCAAGAGCCCTTGTGTACAGTATGAAAATGAGTCACTATCTGCCCGTGTTGTGTAATCTAACAGGGAACATCCATGAGTACACCTCAAAAAATGAATGCAACTAAGACAGGATGCCTGTTAAATATCTGAAACACAGGAGTATTGTTTACAAACTGTTATTTGTAGTACAGGCACTAAGAGGTGAGAAAATAGCTTCAACAGCTCATTAAATAAAACTGCATAAAAACAGATTAACTGATTTTTTTATTAGCCAGATGCAGACAGGCATGATGCCTCTGGCTCTTTGTCCATGTGGGAATACTTAGAAAGCCCCTCACCCCCTCTCACCCCTGATGAGTTGTGGATCTCCTCTGACATGCACTGATCTATGAGTGTGTAGACAGACCTACAAACTGCAAAGTAAGTGTGTGTGTGTAGGTGAGGCAGACAAGCAGAAAGAGAGAGTAGAAACACATCTCCACTACCTCAGTCTTTGATCTAGACGTACGATAAACCTTCAATTTTACACGGTCGTTTTCCCAAAATGTGTCTCTGTGTGTGTGTGTGATTTTGTGTGTACTTCATGCACTCACATGGTTTTACGTTGCAGTAATCCCAGCGCACTGCAGAATTGTTGGTGTAGCACCAGAGACCATGTTTGTCTTTATCAGGATTTCTGCAGTAGCTTCCTTCCAGGCCGGCCATCAGCATGCCCCTCTCGAAACTGGACAAACACAGAAACACAAAGATCCCAACTAATCTTCCATCAACATTCAGTAAGCCCCAAAGACAGCGTTCAAAAACAAAAGGAAGTTTGTTTCCCCGCTTTAAGCCGATAATTGGGCCCTTGATGAAAGTAAGAAGGATTTCCCGATGATTTATAACTATTAGTAAAAGCTGAATGAATTTAGCCTGATAAGATCTGGACAGTCAAACTATACAGCTGTGTAGGCTCTCTCCCTGCAGACGAGATAAGGAGGTGATCTGAATTACTCACCGAGACAGTATGTGTCCACCTACATTCACATATCTAAAACACTCTAACATATCCCACACACGAGTCTCAAAAGTACTGTAAAACCACAATTTTTTGTCTCACACCAAATTCCTCAACTGATAAGGTGGAAAATTGTGATGGGAGACACAGGGGAGGGGATTGTGGGTACCAAATCCCAGCAATCCAGAGTTTTAAATCTGTGTTTATGTGTGTAACATTTCTACAACGGCCGGCTCTCGCTGTGTCTCCCTAACCCTGACTTTTGACCTGTGGGCAGGAGCCGAGCAGCAGAGCCGAGTGGCTTTGAAGTGTTCCTACAAAGGAGGGGCTCTGGGGTCAAAGGTGAGGAGTGAAGTGTATAACCGCCAGCCAAGTTATCACTGGGAGTCATTCCTGCTGAGTTAGGTCATCTTCGGGGAAACACTTCTGTAGCCATTAGGAGATGCTGGAGCGGCTAGTCATGACACCCGCAGGAGCCATTCTCCCCGCTGAGAACCGAGAAGCTCGACCTGATCTGCTAACAACAATAAGACTTAACTCGAGGTCAGTAATCACATGTCTTCCTGCGTTACCACCTCGTTTTGGGTTCGCTTCTTGGAAACACAAATTTTCCTGGATGCTGGTGCTGCATGAAGCTTGTATCTCAGGGAGCTAATTTTTAAGTGCTCATTTTTTCTGCTGAATCCCATAAAATTTGCATGTCTTCTGCTCATTATCAGCAGTTTGCTTCAATACGACTGAGCTGCTGAAAACCCTCTACACTTTGTTAGGCTCTGCTGGTTAACGCGTTCTCAAACATCTTGATCTCTATTTTAGGCGGAGGTGCTTGTGTGCAATTTTTTTTAATGCTGCAGATCTGTTTTTTACATTGGAGTAAAGTTTGGGAAAGTTATTAAGTTTGGAAGTAGCAGGGATCCAGCGGGCCGACCTGTTGCTGTGGTTTCTCCAGGAAGCACAGGGCAGGTTTGATCGAGTCCTTGACTGCTGTCCTTGGTAATGCTCTCCAAAGCTTTCATAGCAGTCTGGAAGTGGACACAAAAAGGCAAAGTGAGATGAGGCAGAATGTACCATTGAAGTATAGAAAACTGTAAATGGAGAAGAACAAGAAGAAAAACCACATTTAGTTGAGCTATCATAGTTGCCACTGGATTTAGAAAACGTCCACAATGTCGTCCAGAATGATGCCTTAGGAAAGCACCGGTCATAAATAAGTTTTTAAAGTGGTCTGTCAGCCTAAATTTGATTTCTGCTGTATATGGGAATGTATTCAACCCTCAAGGGTAAACCACAGCACAACCTCAGAGTGGGTTTATAATCCCAAGCCGCACAATCTCAAAGAAATATCTCAAAGATCCCTCGGGAAATTTGAATTTGTGTACTCAGCCGTATATCTACTTTTACTTTCAAATCTGTCGCTACCCCAGAAAGAATCCCAACCAACACTAATCCTACTGCTCCATGTCTCACTGTCCGGCGAGACCTGACCATCCCGAGCTGCTGTCACTATTTATTAATGTGAGACGTGGTGGTCAGTCCTTCCCATAGTCCTATAGGGCAACAGTTCTCCGTAGGGATGGAGAGAATATGGTTACAAACCAATACATGTGGTTAGAGGGTCTCATATGAATGCCACGGTCGACAGAATATGAAAATACACAATATTTTTCTGCTCCGTAAGAAGAGAAAATCAGCTTTTCCCTTGCTGCTTTCAGATAAAGCTGTTGAGTCTCTCACCAGTGACAGGCTTGTTGTGCGCGCCGCACTGAGGGATATTGGTGCAGAACATTGTGCGAACTCTTGGGTCCGTTGTGAAGCACCAGGGGAATTCTTGACCATCTGGATTCCGACAATAGTTTTCTCTCAGGTCCCTGGAAAACACAGAGAAAGTCCTCCTCCCATAATCTGCTCACATCTGAGTGCTTGCTGGTGGGTGAGTGAGTGAGTGGATGGTTGCCTCATGAGAGTTTCTGACTCACTTGCAGAGGTAGGCTTGAGGTATGAATGTGTGGTTGTGGGGATACTGAGAGTCCCAGCGTTGGCAGGTGAGTCCAGTGGGCGTCACGTCGACTGTCCCCCTGTAGCCCTCTCCTCTGCCTTTGTAACACTCGGTTGTTTCCACCACATTACTTTTAGGAGGTGTTTCTGTCAGAGAGGAAAACAAGGTGTGTGTTTATATCCACTTAGGTAACTTTTCTGGATAGCAAGATTACACCATTGTAACATTTGCGAGTCAATCTCACTTTTCAAACACATTTTCTCAATGGCTTTTTATGGATGAAACTAGAGCTCTACTATATATTTATATAGTCCGTTGCTTAATCCAACTGAGAAATCTTATGATGGAACTTCCCTATAATTATAACTCCTCATTTTTAATGACTTATTCAGTTTATACAAATACTGAATGGCTGAAAAAATGCTGAGGACAGCGAACAA
The DNA here is from genome assembly GCA_900323345.1 of Pseudochromis fuscus. Lineage (NCBI taxonomy): Eukaryota > Metazoa > Chordata > Actinopteri > Pseudochromidae > Pseudochromis > Pseudochromis fuscus. The sequence continues at coordinate 9,298 of OOFC01016897.1, forward strand.
AATGACAATAACAGCCGTGTCACTACAGATAACAGCACAAACTTTTCACTGGCTGATTTTACCAAAATAGAAAATGACATTTATTAGAAATAGTTTGTCTTTCTAATTTGAGCTCTGATATGTATGTAAATGGAAAATGATGATGACAAAACTACGACTAGAGAGATTTTCAAACTGTAAACTGCAGGGAACTTCATGAGAGTGAGGTAATACTCATGGAGAATCACTCATATTTACATTTTCTGGTGATTTTTAACAGCCTCCCAGTCTTCTCCTTTTTCACCAGAAGTTTCCTGCAGTGTTTTGTAATTTACATTTCTCCAGCAGGACCAGGAAGATTAGGCAGCTGGAAAGTGATCAAAGTGTGACAGTCTCTTCTCTGTATGCCATCCTCTGCAAAAATGGACAGCTCAGCCTGGATACTCTGACTGTTGTTGACCACAAACTACAAGCAAAACCATGACTTTCCAGTTGTGGTCTTTTTTAATCCGTGTCTAACGTTGCTGAGGAAAATAGTGACCAAACATCACAATTTAGTGTCGCAAGCTCCACCTCAGAAGTTCCTGAACTTTCAGAAAGTAATACACTCTGAGCAAACACTTATTTGGAGGTTAAAAAAAATCCTCCCTGCAACTAAATATAGATCTTTGTTTTTCAATAACGCAATTCAGAAGTTACTCTCATGGCTGACAAGATGCGAAGGTTGAAACCCAAATGGAAAATTTTTGGAAGATTGCTCACTCTCATCATGTCTTTTGTTAACATTCAAGTGGCAAATATCCCCTTTTGTGGAAGTACACATGATAAATCGTTGGTGTCTTGGCTACCTGCTAACAATTTGAATAGCTTCCTGTGTGGGTTTAGAAGATATACAGTATAACTAGGGTGATTGCAAAATTGGAAAAACAAGGCAGTAAATCATCTCTGCTCTACTTTTCTTAATAGAAAAGCTGCTCATTACAGACAAGTTCATTAGCCTGAACATTGTACACAATTGTATCCAAAAATGGGCAAAGCTGCAGATTATCAAGTCTCCAAAACAGACATTTTCTGCCTCGTGCAGTATGTCTAAAAATAGGTTTGTACTAGTTTGACAGTAAACAAAAAAGGAGGCCTTGTCAAAAGAACACTTTATCTCTCTGTCTCTTGCTCTGTCCCCTCTCTGCCTTGTTTTGATTAAGACTAACTGGGTCGTAAACTTGGTCTGTTCCCAAAAAAACTCCCATATCAGAGAGAAAGTGAGAGACGCTTCGAGAGCATGGAGTGGGAGACAATTTCTAGAGGGGAGAAAACAGGGGGAACAGTGAATCACTGAGTCTGCATGGAGGAGTGCCATCTAGTAAACATGGTGCCAGGGCTGCTGATGATTCTAGCAGGCCAGTCGCAGACTCAAGAGAAAGCAGCAGAACCCAATAATAACAGCAGATCTCTCTCTGTTTTATGTTCTTCAAGACCACAGTGAGTGTCTCGGTGAGTCGTCGCTGATTGCAGGGTCAGCAGCCAGTATCTGCTGCTTTACTACAAGTGCAAAGACACACAAAGCGCAAACCCAGATGTGACGCATGCACCGAGCTCTTACACATCGATCACAGCACTTACGCTGAGTGTATAAGGTGTAATGAAAGCAATCTGCTTGTAGTGTGTATGGCCCCGGTGTTGTGTCTGTATGTGTTACAGGAGGTTAATGTGGAGCAGTAACTGAGCCCGGTGCAGTTTGACTACCACACATAAGAGCTGGCATAGAACAATAAACAGCAGGCCAGTGGTGCTGGGGGAAAATAAACATTCTGGCTATTAGAGAAGACATAACAGAGAGCCAAACCTACGAGGGGAAGTCTGCATGTGAGTGTGTGTGTGTGTGTAATTCAAAGCATCAGCCAATGAGAGAGAGAGGAGGGGTAAAATGAAGGGTACAGGAAGTTGTAAATTCTGGTGCAGTCAGTCATGGGCCTGTACTGAACGCAAACACACCTACTCACACATATGCACAGATTTGGACTTACTGTAACATGCATGACACAAACAAATGCAAACACGCTTACCACAAACTTTGATGTTGCAGTACTCCCAGGGTGTGTTTGGGTCTGTGGTAAAGCACCAGGGTCGGTGGCGTCCATCTGGGTTCCTGCAGTAGTTATCGTCCAGGCCCTTGTCAGGGTACCTAATCCAAAGAAAAACTACTTTAGTGTGTAGACAAAAGCTGCATACGCCTGAGAAGCGTATATCGCACTGTTGCACAGCACAACTCCCTAACTTGAAGTTAAGTATTTGAGGCACAAAACAGTAACTGTCACATTATTCTTCAAGCCCAGATGTACCTGCAAAGAGAATCATGTCTCCATTTTCCTCCTGAATTCCAAGCAGAACAAAAACAGTCAGGAGACGATTCACCGTTGCATGCAACTGACACATTAATAACTGGAATGGTGTAAGGACTCCATCTGTGAATCTGTTCAGAGCTCAGGGGAGTGAGGAACATAATAAGTTGCACCCCTACAGGTGTTCTACAGTAAGTCATCCCAGAGTCCCACATCCCTCCAGGCCTGCAGCCTCTGGGCGTGCACGGCTCAGGCTGTGGGACCCTCTCATTACATTAGCGCTATGAGCAGTCTGGGACCTCGTTTACACAAACAGTGGGATGATTAAGGATGTGTTAACGAGTCCCCGCTAATCCACACCACCTGTCATCCAACTAGCTGAACAGTCAGGCGCACACAGCTGACATGCACACATACACAAACAAAAGATAATGTATGGAATACTTACACCGATTAAAATGTATGGCCTCCCTAAAACAGGTATTCATTTATCTAACAGCTTAGTCCACAAGTCTGCTTTATAATCTTCTGAGAGCTTAAAGGAATTTGGGCCAATTAAAGCAGAATGAAGAGTTTTTTCCCAGCATACCACTGTTAAAAACACACAATTACACACTGGATTCCTGCAGCCTTCCTTCGGGGAAAGTCTTCACCGGCTGACTCCGAATCACTTCATCTCTAATGTAAGAGCACCACAGCTACATGAAATTATTATATGTACGTATTGTTGCATAACGTATTCTCTGCCGTCATTTGCATGTGTGTGGGCTTAAGTGTGATTGAGCGTATACAATTCAGTGTGTTGCAGATGCATGTAAATGTGTGTGGGAGTGTAGGTGTGTGCATCACCTCTTGGGGTTGTACAGGTGTTTGTGTGGCTCCTGCAGGTCCCACCGCTGGCATTCTTTCCCACTCTCTGTGTGGTCCATGGGTCCTCTGTAATCTTCCCCATTACAGTTCATACACTCAACTATACGGCAGTGAAACAGAAATGCACACACAAAGAGGCAAAGCAAACAGCTCAGAGAAACACACAAATTATCAGTGGTGGATAAAGTACTCAAATTCAGCTCTTGAGTCAAAGTACTGATACTCATGGTCAAATATTACTCAACTACAAATAAAAGTTATTGGTCAAAATGTTACTCAAGTTAAAGTACTAAAGTACTTACCTTTAAAAATACTTAACTATTCAAAAGTACATGCATTCAAAAATACTTAAATATTCAGAAGTACAAAGTAAAAGGACATTTTCTAATATCAGTACGTTGCTGTATTGTTCTCAGTGCCCGAGTCAATCCCCGACTAACGTATGCTTCCTGTTAATGTGGTATTTTAGGCTGAAAGGGCTTCGATGAAAAGAAAACTCCTTCCTGCAGAGTGTGCATAATACTTTGTTGGTTGACTGTTCGGTCTTGCTTTTTTGTTTTCAAATTTCCCATCGAGAGGCTAACATGCTGTTTCGTGTTTTTAAAAAAACGTAAAACGACAACACCATGCTGTTTCCTGTCTTCCCTCTTTATTGTTCGGTTCTGCTGCTGGT
>OOFC01016899.1:0-14489 GCA_900323345.1 Pseudochromis fuscus
CGGACTACTGAGCGCTCCTGTCTATAAGCCGCTATTGAATTTATTCAAACAGTTTCATGTGGTCCACTCTGACGGGGTCTGATGTGACGACGCTAAATGTATTGGCGGCACGGCGCTTGCTAGCTTGTAAAAAGCTAACAAGCCTCGTGCCGCCGATACATGAGCCACACAGGTGTTTAAGCTGCAGGGTTCAAAGCGTCGGAAAAAAGTAGCAGCTTATAGTCTGGAAAATACGGTAATTGTTCTTTGGGAGATTGTTGGCACCACTCTGTGAAAGTGATAATGAGACAGTTTTTGAAGAGAGATCAACCGGGGGCCCGACCAGCTACACTCAGCCCACTGTGACAACAAGACACTAACAAGCAGGAGCATTAAAAACACCTGCTGCTGTAAATGTGATCCATGTGAACAGCAGTCAGAGGAGGCCTGATTACACTGAACTGTCAACCTGACCTGTTCAGAAATGGTTCATCTGCCTTTATTAAACTGCCCCTGCTCCCATCAGGCTGCTCTCTACCTGCTTCCTCTGTAGCTTCAACAGATCCTAGTACAATGTTCTTCACACAGCTTGCCAACATAAATCATACCAATATACATGGCAACAATTAGTGTCTCATATCATGATCAAAGACATAATATGCTGCTGTGTTATTAAAGCATGTTGAGAGTGTAATGCCTGATGGAGCCAGTATCTCAGCCCCGGTGTGTATTACACAGCGGTCACACGCCCATTATCAGTGTAAGAGCAGTGGTCAGGGTCAGAGGTCGTCGTCTGGTGAGCAGCCTCTCTGTCTGTCTGCGGTGAAATGTGCGTTTTTGTGTTGTTTGATAAGCGGCGTGGTGTAATGAGCAGCTGCTGAGAGAGGCCTCTGTCTCCTCCAGGCTCTGTAATCAGCTGCTGTGTGACATGAACAGTGTGTTTACTTGTGTGTGTGTGTTTTCAGTTGGATGTGATCATTGCTGACTTGGACGGAGGCACGGTCACCATCCCCGAGTGTGTTCACATCTCCCTGCTGCCTGAACCTCTGCTGCAGCAGACCCAGACTGCACTCTCCATGGTAAGAGCTGCACACACCCACAACACACCCTGCTTACCACTCAGTACTGGGAAATCTCATTAACATCCATCCAGTGGGTGGTTTCTACCCAGCAGTAAATTCCCCAGGAGGGTTTTCTGGCCTGAGATGCAGGAAGCTGTTCAGGGATGGTTCCCTGTTTTAGTTTGGTTGTTATGAAATCATGGCCACTACCTGCTCCTGTCAGGCCTGAATCATTCATTTACACTCCTGATACCTTCATGATGGTATCCTCCTGGACTTTACTTAATAACACTCTTATAATACTTTGAAAGTCTTACTGGAGTAAAACTATAGAATTAGGAAAATGTTCTTTGTCACATTGTTACAGCAGCAGTTTATAGTATGTTAAGAGAGAGCTTGTGTTTAACTACATACACTGCACAGTAATGGTCTGAAAATTAGTTTCTGGAATAGTTTTCCTCATTGAAGTGATAAACTGACACCTTTACTCTGTTTTGTGTAACTACAAGGCCCAGAAGCACCAGAACCAAATCTTCTCATTTGACAAACTAAAACCAGGAAGTGTTTGGCATTTTTAATTCAAAATAACTAAAACTCTGTTCACTGGACACTGTTTCATCACAGTATTGCATTTAATTTGCTCCTGATATATTTTGCCAGTATTGGTTTGTGATGGATCTTTTCTATCAGATAAATATTCAGTTTTTTTTCTATTCAGTCACCACATATGATACAATGATATTAACCAGTCATATACAATAACAATAATGTCTTTTTGGATTGTTGTAAAGTCATATCTGTTCTTGTCTGTTGGAAAAAACTGAAAGTGACTTTGATTCAGACCATTTTCTGCTTTATCGTGTAATTTATCCATCGATGACATTTCTCACTGTGGGAGCTGAGAAACAGTGAAGTGATGTGGTCATTGTAACCAGTCGTGTTAATACTTATTAAAAGATGAAGTATATAGGTGCAAACAATAAATTACATACAAATACTGTCAGTGTAATGGAGTAAAAACACAATATTTAACTTTAAATTGCAGCACAATATACTTGGAAAATATCATGAAATATAATACTGAAGTAAAGTACATACAACCCCAGTTTGTTCACAGTACTTCAGTAAATATACCGTGTAACTTTGTAGCTCTGCTTTTAGCATGTATTTGTATATTTTTACTGTACTTTCAAGTATATTTATTTCCTTTTTACTTATTAAGCCTTTTTATTTTCTGGTGAATTTTTGAACACTGTGATGTAATGCTGCCAACTCAGCTGACCACATACAGCTATCTTCATTTTACCACCTACCATTACTTCACTATTGTCTTCACATCAAGCACTTCAAACAACAGCGGCTCATATCAGGCACTTCACTGCCTCCTGCAGCTGCAGCTGCTCCAGCTCTGAGCTGCCAGCTCATTCTCAGAAATACTTTTTATGTTTCCCAGTGTAAACAAATCCATCTCCAGCTTCCTGGTTCTCTTATTGACATAATGCATTAACCATGTTCCTGCTCCACCATTTACTGTCTGTGTGTGTCATTACAAATCAAATGATAAGTGAAGATAAACTTTTTTAATCTCAGATAAAGAGAGAGGTAGAAATATGAGGGTTCCCACAAATACAGTGAGGTTGGTCACGTACGGGGCGCTGCAGCTATCTCGCTGCCTGGTTGTTGTGTGTTGTAAAGGTGTAAACTGTTGGCTGCACCCGCCTTTAATGATGGCACTGGGTAAGTTACCTCCTGTTTGTTTTTTTATACACATTTTAAAAGCAGCCATAAAAGGAATCACTCCTCCTCACTTCTCCACCCTGATGAACAGCTCAGACAGCTCTGAGAGGGCAGTAACATACAGTCATCCTGGACATGTACTGTCCAACAAAACAGCAAGTCCACGAAAAAAACAAACAAACAAAAAACCCGGCTGTTGTGGATTCATCAGAAAGTAAATAATGCACATGGACATGTTTAGTTAGTGCAGTGTGATAATAAACAGAGAAACAGAGAGGACCATGGCAGTGTGGACTCTGCTACTGTACTAGAGTAAATCCTGCTGTAAATTTAAGTTTCTTTGTATTTTTACATCTTTATTTGTTCAGAATAACTTAACTGATATTCAGATGTACAATATTACAAAGAAATAAAAGGATGGAGGTGGCATCACTGAGCTCGTTAAAAACCATGATGTAGTGTTACTCTTTGGTAGTAGGACCAGTGTACTTCAGTACAGTTTCAGGGAACATGGAAACTGTGGAAACAAAAACACAATGATTCAGTTTACCATGTGAGCACACACTAATGAGAACATGGTTATTAGAAATAAATTTAGAAAAGACACTGCTCTAACAAGCACAGTAGGAATGTACCTCTTATTGTTTGAGGTGGTGGCAGCATTCAGTCCATTCAGTTGTATAATGAAGGATCTCTTCACTTTGAAGTACCTTATCTGAGTATTTCTAATTTCTGATACTTCATACATCTACTCCACTAGAATTCACTGGGTTGTGTGATAATATTAAACAGTTTTAGTCCCAGGTGTGTTCACTGTTTCACAAAATATCAAGATGAATAAAGATCCTGAACAGTTGCTGCAGAGCTTTGCTGTTTCTTGAAGTCTCCACCTGGACAGCTCTAACTGTACAATGCTGCTGAGAGTTTATTAAACTCTTAATCACGTGTCTGTCGTGTAAAATACACCAGGCTATTGGCACAACAGTACTTTAACTTTGATAATCAATTACCTTCTGCTGATAATTAAATAGGATAAATTTGCAGGAGTTGTGGTTGTGCATTTTTCTTTTGCTGTTTACACAGCAGATGATCTGAGCACATCTTCCACCACTACTGTTCATAAAAGGTGCAGATAACAAAGTGCTGAAAATAGCATACAGCAGAAGAGTCGTAAACACATCTCTGAGAGTATTTTTAGATCTCTGGATTGCCAGGTGTGGGAAATCCCTCAGTGTGTGTTATGATGCCAGGTCAGTGTCTTCCTGGTCCGTCCATTGTTGTTGTGATTGGCAGTCACATTTAAAACATGTGGGTTCATTTTATTTGGTTATTGTCTGTGTGTAAAGACTGATGAGTAAAACATTGACAAACTTGGATCAGCTACAGGACAGTTTTCCCTCAGCTGGATTTTTTACAGCGGTCATGTCACTGAGGGTAGGACCTGTTTATTTGAGTGAGGCTGGAGCTCTCCACTCAGATGTTGGGTGCTGTGCAGAGCCTGGCTTCTTTTCATCTTCCCACGGACTCTCACACTATTCGTTATATGTTCTGAAATCCTGAAAAATTACATTTGATCTGCCATATTTAGTGTGTTTGGAGGGTGTGTTGCTGTGAGGTTCTAGGTTAATACAAGATGCAGCAGTACTGTGCCACTGAAAGTCATGCATGTTGTCAAATCATACATTTATCAGGACCTCAGGCTCTTCTGGGAAACCCAATACAGAGGAGCAGAGAAAGTAGGCCACCACCACTACAACCCAAAATGAATAAATACACAACACCTGTGTTTGTGAAGGCCCATTTGTCAGTGTGCATTATTTCCAGCACGTCTGAATGACTGTGCTGCTTTATGAATGTTTCAGCACTTCTTTCTGTTCAGTATCTGGTGTAAAAATGTTACGGGATGGTACCCAGATGTTGTTTCTGGCTGGATGCTGTAATCCAGTCAAATGATGCTTTCAAGGGTCGTTCAACCTGGATTAATTTTAAATCTGCTCGGGAGCGTGGGGGGAAAACTGAGCTGTTGAAGAAATAAAAGACGAGTTGAAGTCGCCTTGCCTCATCCACAGCTGACATTACATGACCATTACATGACTTGTATGAGCAGTGGTGGAGGTGGAGTGACCTCACACCTCTGGCCTCTTCTGTTGAAACTGATGAGCAGAAAATCCATGAAACTCCACATCTACACTTTGCTTCAATCAATAAACAATCCACCGCTACACGCTTCATGGTGTTGTGCAATGTGTGGTTTCCATGGTAACAAAATGCATGTTAGTTAATACTTCCTCACATGTGTGAAATGAGTCATTTGTAGTTCCCATTCTGACTTAAACCCAGCTAATACCTTTGATGAGGTGAAACATCGAGGCTTATAAAAATGCATTTTGAGTGAACAACAAAGTTATAATATAGTTTCTCAGCTCATTTTAAAAGCCAAGAATCTAACTCATACACGTGTCAAGCGTCATGTAGTTTCACAGGGTTTAAACAGTTTAAACAAAAGAAGCAACAATATGAAATCTCCTGCCTTTCCAGTCACCTTCTCTCCTCCTGTTGAGATGAATCAGTAGATCAAATACCCCTGAGCATCCCCTCTGTTTGCCCTTTTATCACAAGATCCAGACACAATACATTGTCCACAACCTTGTGATGTGCGTCTTTTATCTCTGGATTTAATTATATCCTTTTAATGGTGTTGCTATCTCCTGCTGACATCTTCTGATCTGTGCTGATGTTGTTGGTTTTTTAAAGCCTGTTAAATGTGTGTGACAGGGTGACTTACAACCGTGACCATAAACTGTTACATAAGGTAATTCTGTTACGAGAAAGGGTTGGTTTTATGTGATCATTGTGTCATGAAAGCTTGATGGTAGTTTGACAGCAGATTTTGTTTCTTCAAAGAGGGAGTAAACTTGAACCTAATGACTTAGGAAGCTTGAGGTCATTCAGAGTGAACCTGTGCTGAGGCACAGTCCAGCTGTGTTGATGCTATGGACTCAACACTGTTGTCCTCTTGTTGTGAAGTAACATCACTGTCTTGGTAAAACCTTCACCCATGATAAAGCTTCAGCATTTGTTTCAGACAGCAGCTAAATGTTTTCTTTTTACCCAGAGACGTTTGGAGAATGGACAAAGCTGATGTGATGTCACCGGTTTGTCTGACCCTTGAACCTGAGGACACTTGAGTTCAATTTCTGTTCAATAGTTATTTAATAATATTTCTATCAGACAGCAACATGACAAAAAACAACCTGTCGCAGGTGAAACTTGGTAATAAAATGTATTTTATTGTGAAATCCAGAGATCATTCTCCTGCTTCTGTGTTTGAGGCTGTTTCTGTCATGACTTATACCTGGAGACTGTCAGAGAGGATCACTGAGTTATAGGCCTGTGTCCAGAGCCAGCAGAGCTCCAGGTGTGGACAGATTTGAAAGGAAGTGGAAGATCCACTTTCAAACGTCCCTGAAAGTCCAAAGATGTCAGCTGGCCTGACCTCCCTCCCTGAAGCAGAAGCAGAGATAACTGCAAAGCTGGAAAAGTGATGAGGGTTGTTTGGTTCAGCATGGTCTTAATTTCTTGAATTGGACCTAAACTCTGCACTGGTTTGGATGAAGGCTGCAGGATGATGATGCTGGAGATTGTTGGACAGCAACCATAAACCAGGGCTTAGCCGCTCCGCTCCACTTACAGTAGCTGGATGAATTTTCATGTAATGACCCCGAGACTGAAAGCTGTTTCCAAGGATGTGCTCACTGGGGTCTGGGTCTTTTGCAACTGCATCTGTATCCACAGCAGAGAGATGTATGACTTTGTTTTCTGTACTCTTTCATTTTGTTTAGATTTTCAACAAGTTTCACCAAAGAAGAAACATTACATTGTTTTATGATGCTAATATTAAGTCATATATTGAAGTGTTCATTTGTCACTCACATCAATAAATGCCAAACTGAAATATGAGCTTACTCTTGTGCCAGGATATATATTGATTGTGTCTGAATGTTTGTAAATACAAAGAGTGGGACAGACAGTAGGAAGCTCTGCTCAGACTGATGGGTCCACTGATGCAGCAGCAGAGAGATGCTGGTCTCCACTGGTTGATGGTGGTCTGTGCTTTGCTGTGGCAGGTTTTGGATCCAGAGCTGGAGATTGCTGATCAGGCCTTCCCCCCTCAGTCCACACAACCCTCTGCACTTAAGATTCAGGTAAGAAAGAAACTGCTGTGAAATATTGGGGTGTTTTTTAGTATTTGATTATATTATTCTGGGGGGATTGATTGAACTGACTGGAACAGAAACAGCAAAGACATGACAAGAAATGTAATGTTCATACAGTTGTAACCTTTTACCAATATTTTCAGCTGTTCATTGACATGAAGATGTTTTCCTGAGCTTCTGTTTACAGAAGTTTTCTAGAGTAAAGTTGACAAGTAGACAATGTAATAAGATACCACAGAGTCTAACAAACTGACTTCTCTTACAGGTAAAAGTTATCAGTAGCAGATAGGTTTTGTGTTTTGTCCCCAGTGACATGACAGGAGTCTATGTTCAGAGGCTGCTCTCTGACTCCTCAGCTCCTCTGTCTGACTGCTGTGTTTCAGGATAAGGAGATCCGAGCAGTGTTCCTGTGGCTGTTTGCTCGGCTCTTCCAGGGCTATCGCTGGTGTTTACATATCATCCGCATTCACCCAGAACCTGTGATCCGCTTCCATAAGGTACAGTAATATATACTTTATACTGCATCTCACATGGCGGACCAGAGTGTGGAATTAGATCAGTGTTAACATGACGTTTCCTCAGGCTGCCTTCCTGGGCCAGAGGGCGCTGACGGAGGACGACTTCCTCATGAAGGTGCTGGACGGCATGGCCTTCGCTGGCTTTGTGTCAGAGAGGGGACCTCCATACAGAGCCACCGATCTGTTTGATGACGTGAGTTCTGTTCACTGTGTGTGTGTGTGTGTGTGTGTGTGTGTGTGTGTGTGTGGTGACTTCTCAGTTAAAGAAAGGGGCATTGTGGGTAAGGACAGGTGCAGTCAGGATACCTCTGTTGGTTTGTCAGTACATAGGTCCCTCAATCTGGCTTCCTACTACACTGATCTCATAGTAAGAACAATTTCTGACCCATAAATATTTTCTTCACGTGCATGTGATGAGCTGACTGTCCAGCAACAAAAGGCATAAAGCCTTGTTCATATTTAGTTCTCCTACCAAGGACTGGAGACACTTCAATGAAAAAAAAAAAAAAGAAATAAAAACTTTGGTTTGGTTTGGAAATTGGTTGTTTTTTACTGTTTGACTATTTCCCAAAAGTTTAATCAACTTTAAGTTTGTTTGGGTGGAATCGGGTCCAATCAGTAATAACTTGATAACTAGGTGGGTTTGAAGATGCTCTGTGGAGTTTTCTTGTAAGTAAACAAGCTTCACTTTATATCAGAATATTAATAGTTAGAAAAATAGATTACAACAGAAACGATTCATGGAAATGTTTGAAATAAAAAAAAAAAAAAAGAGTTAATTCAGTGAAGATATCATCCCTGAAAGTCAGTCCTGAAGCTGAATTCATCATGGACAAATTCATGAGGCTGCCATTTTAACGTCTGTGCTGAAGAGCTGCATCACTGGAGCCTTGAGCCCATGTGATGTCATCATCATGTCAGCCCAGTAGCAGTGTTAGGACTGTCAATAAAAACACTCATAACTTTTACATAAACGGTCAAATATGAGTGAAACTCTTCTTATGAGTTAGGTTATTACAGCTCTCAACCTCACGTTTGTTTGTATGTTTCATTTTCTGTTCCTCAGAAAGTGAAACATCAGCCTAGCGAGCAGCCTCCTCACCTTAGGTGCACTGTCGCCACCGAATGTTGATCAGCAGAATAACACCATCACCATGAGCGTCTGTGATTACTCATCAAAACCTTCCTATGCAACTGTAGAGATAATAAAACAGAATATGAAATACTTACTGTCTCTAGCTTCTCAATATGACAATTTATTCTTTTTGTTGTCAGACTTGATAATAAATGGATTTTGGATTGTTGGTCAAACAAAACGTGGCTTTGAAGATGTTCTTTGTGCTGTGGGAAACACTAAGTCTCAGGCGTTTTTTACTATTTACTATCACTTCACAAACGTAATGATGAGACAGAAAAATAATTGGCATCTCCATCTCAGTCCATAATGAGAGTAACTGCTCAGTGCAGCCCTCCTGACGTCACCCGTGTGGACACAACTGGGGCCTGCTTATAAAAACAAAGCATCGTCCCACTGCTGGAGACCAAGGAGTCTGCATGGTGCCTTTAATTGTATAATTGGATAAATATATGTAATACATTTCAGTAAGCACTCAGGTCTGTTTGTTTTGCATAATAAATGTTTATTTATTCATTCATGTTGGAAAAAGATCAGTTTCCACCGTCACCGTTTGACGTAAGCTCACGTCTTCGTCTTGTTCCCACAGCTCGTAGCCAACGAGGTGGAGCGGATACGACAAGAGGAGGCCTGTCCACACAAAGTCATGAACCACATCAAGGAGCTCGCAGAGCAGCTCTTCAAAAACGTACGCTCTCTATCAAACAGAGCTGTTTCATCTGCTGCTGTTTCCTCTTTTTTTCTTATATCTGTTCCTCGTCCCTCCCTCCAGGAGAATCCCTACCCTGCTGTGGCCATGCACAAAGTCCAGCGACCATCAGAAAACAGCCAGAACTCTGCACAGAACCAGACGCCCTTCCCTGTGCTGGACGATGTCGCCGTGCAGCTCTTCATCGATCACGCCGCCGCCAAGCTTAAGTCTGCGCCTCCTGTGGTCAAGGCAGAGGTCAAGAGCATGGTGCCCTCTGGGCCTCCACTGGGTGAGCTGAGGGACAGAGCGAGGGTCCAGAACAGGGTTTCTCAACTCCAGTCCTCGATGGCCGCTACCCTGCATGTTTTAGATGTGTCCCTCTTCCAACACCTAATTCACATGACTAGGATCATTATCAGGTTTCTGCAGAGCTTGATGAGGAGTTGGTCATGTGAATCAGGTGTTGGAAGAGGGACACATCTAAAACATGCAGGATAGCGGCCCTCGAGGACCAGGATTGAGAAACACTGGTCTAGAACAAAGCATAAAGCTGCGGTTGTTGTACAGAAGGTGGAAACACCTGGTGAAAGTTTTCAGGTGTGAGGTTTGACTCCTGAGTTAGTAAAAGTTCAGCAGCACCACCTCAGACTTGTGGTGTGACCTGCTGACCTCAGACAGACTGTGTCACAGTGTGAGCTTAATGGAGCTGAGCTCAGTGCAGCCGTGATGAATGAGCGTCCGATACCTTCTCCTGTCTCCACAGGAGACATCGTGGACAGAAACGGCAACGTGATGGCAAACAGCGCCCGGAGGCTGGAGGTGGTCCGGAACTGCATCACTTACATCTTTGAGAACAAAATGCTGGAGGCCAAGAAGGTAACAAAGACAGGACAGTTTCAGTTTCCAGAAATATATGAAATACAGTGGTTCTGGTGTGTGAATGTGGGTATTTCTGTTGTCTGTCCAGTCCTCACTGTGTGTTGTTATTGTTGTGTGCTTTGAGTTATTCTGTGTGTTTACTGTGATTGCTTCTCTCTCCTGTGTCCAGCTGATGCCAGCTGTGCTGCGGGCATTGAAGGGTCGGACGGCTCGAGTTTGTTTGACCCAGGAGCTGAATCAACACGTCCTGCAGAACCGAGCCGTGCTGGATGACCAGCAGTTCGACTACATCGTCCGCATGATGAACTGCACCTTACAGGTGAGTCCGCACACATGACACACCTCCACAGCTCAACACTAACACATGGATTCACTCTGTGGAAACAAAAGATGCTACTTAGTTGCATTGTGGGAAATGTAGGAGCCAATGTTATGGGAGTGTGACCCGTATGCTTTCTCTGTTACTAAACTGCATGAAGGTGGAGTTCAATCTTAGTGTCTTTAGCCTCATCGAAACATGAATAATGGCATTTTGAGGTTTCCTGCTGCACCACTATCCATCACTGGATTTCTCTGAAGTCATGACATAATTATACAAAAACCCACTTTGTCATTTGATTGAATCTCACCAGAAATGCAACTTTAACTTTGCAAAAGTGAGGGACTCTTTGCACCTGAAATAATTTAATCAGTCAACTATGTTTTATTATTATCCAGATACTCATCATTATTTAAATGTTAGAACTCAGCAGTCAGCCCATCATACTTTATCTCTCTTCTTGTATGCAGCAGTACCATTCCTCCTGTTTGTGATGGGTGTGATGACTTTGCTGGCACACACACCAGCCCACTGATCACATGCTTAGATACCATATTTTTCTAATACTTAAAAACTATTTGAGATTTAATGATTTACCTGAAGAAAGGATAAAAGACAAACGATAAGATGCAATAAATTAGGATGATCCATAAAATACTTACAGATTTACAGGATTAAGAAGCACAGAACAGGATGAACAGTATCTCATGTTCTGTTCACACACATTTACAAGAGACCAGGATGTTCCAACGATAATCATCTTTTTAATGTTGCAATCATGTCATTAACGGCTCATCTGTTTCTGTTCAGGACTGCTCACATATTGATGAACATGGTATTGCAGCTGCTCTGCTTCCACTGGTCACAGCTTTCTGCAGAGTAAGTTCATAACCAGCAGTATTTCACAGATCCAGCTGTAAACCCCACAGTGTTGTTAGTGTTTTCATAATTCACTGAGGTGAATTTGAAGTGAGTGTGAAATCATGAGACGTTTATAGAGGCTCATCTCCTTCCTAAGAGACTCTCTGTGTCTTTGACAGAAACTGGGCGCAGGCATCACTCAGTTTGCCTACAGCTGCGTACAGGAGCACATGGTGTGGACCACCATGCAGTTCTGGGAGGCCATGTTCTACAGCGATGTCCAGGATGACATCCGGGCTCTGTACCTGGAGAGAGAGGACGGAGAGCAGCACAAGAACTTGGTGAGAGAACATGATGATTGTACAAAGTTAAATTTCTGGTGCAAATCTCCCTCCACAAGCAGCAGGCAGAGGAGGCAGTCTCCAGCCCGCTGAGGAGACTGCCTCCTCTGCCGACTGTCACACTGCTGTTGGTCTCATTCATCATTCTCCGATCTGTTCTCAGGAGCAGCAGGACAGGTCGGGCAGCAGGAGGGAAGTCAGCGCCCTGGAGCTGGCGTCCGAGCAGAACCGGCTGTGGCCGACACTCACCAAGGAGATGCAGACGGAGCGCGTGCAGAAGGAGGAGAGCACCGTGTTCAGCCAGGCCATCCACTACGCCAACAGGATGAGTTACCTGCTGCTGCCGCTGGACACCAGCAAGAACCGGCTGCTGAGGAGCTCTGGCCTCGGAGACGTGGAAAGCGTCAGCAACAGCTTCGTCACAAACAGGTGAGGACCACAGGGAGCACACTTTAATAACAGAGAGGCTATAAATGTGTCACTACCTCAGACAAAGTAGTTCTGTTAACTATGCTCATATATTCATGACAAACTTGCACTGAAAATCACTTTATCCTCATATTGAATTATTGCTCATGATTGGTTGATTGAGAGATGATGGATAGATAATAGTTTTTTCTTTGAATGTACATGGGTCAGGAGGGGCTTTACTTTTTGTTTTGCACATTGGTTTTTAGATAGTGATTTTTTCTTTTGTAGGAGAGCTCTTTGCATTCGGACTTTAATTTGAAAATCCCAACATCCGTCTGTGAAAGAGAAATATCTGCAGCTCCTGCCATCATTTGAACACCAGGTTACAGTAAAACATGAGACGCTGATAACACAGAAAAATAAAAGGTTCCAGATTTGTTGTTGAGCAGTCGATGTAAACACGACTCTCTGGGCTGGTTAGAGATGTGCGACAACAATCCCTTTTCAGAGTGTAGGATGCTGCATGTCTCTATAATACAGGAAAGGGAGGAGGTACGGCCAGTGTCCTCCTGGATGCTGGGCTCAGACACCTCTCTGTTTTGTGACATTTCTGAAGTTGGTTGTTGAGAGTTTAGAGACGTAAATGTTCAGAGCAGGTGTCTCTGTGTGTTGCAGTATTGCAGGCAGCATGGCGGAGAGCTACGACACTGAGAGCGGCTTCGAAGACGCTGAGAGCTCAGACGTGGCCAATTCCGTGGTGCGCTTCATCAACCGCTTCGTAGATAAAGTGTGTAATGAGAGCGGCGTTACAAACGAGCACCTCAAGGCCCTCCACACCATGATACCAGGTACAGAGGCACCAAGTTACAGCAGCTGATCTGTGTTTGTTACCGTAGCGAGTGTCACAGCAAACCTCTGTGTGTGTGTGTGTGTGTTTCTTTCAGACATCGTTCAGATGCACATCGAGACGTTAGACGCAGTCCACAGGGAGAGTAAGAGGCTGCCTCCGATCCAAAAGGTAACCAATTCCTATTTTTACATCCCACTGGACAAAGGCCATGCAGAGCCCCGGCCAGCCCCGCCCACTCCCCTCTCCACCAATCCCTACAGCTCAGCCTCACAGTGTCACGGCAGGTACGTCTGTCCTCTGGGGACAGAGCGGTGTGACTCACAGCACGTCAGAGCAGTGCATGCTGGGTGATTGCTCTCCCTTGCTGTGCTGGAGCTCGGTGTAGCTCTCCGAGGTGTCCTCCAGAGCTGAGTGCCTTCAGCATGAAGAGTGTGGTTGCAGTGTGTTGGAGAAGGATGGCGGCTCCGCTCGGTAAATTAAAGAGTTGTGACAGGATCTTTAACACCTGCACCGTGCCTCTGCTCTCACGACTTCCTGTCAGTGTTTTCTTTGTGGAGCTCAGGATCAGTCCAGCAGCAGGAACTGTGACTGTGGAGTGTGAAAACCACATAATTTACAGCAGCTACAGAGGAAACGCTGCTCCGTTTCTGCTGTGCGACAGCTGGACTGCGGTCATGTTTGGCATTAGCTGTTGCGCAACACATTATGAAACAGGTTGTAATTCATTCCCTATCAGAGGTGGAGTTCCTTAGGAAGCTCCCCAGGCCTCGCTGGGCGATGGGAAGTGATGTAAGGGTCCAGAGGACAAAGCCAGCCTCATGTTTCCTACTGGTCATTTTTAGAACAGCTCAGCAGTCCACACAGTCAGAAAATGAGACAAAACACAAAAGCATTTTGAAGAAATATGATATCAGATAAACACACAGACTGAATATTATTAAATGTTTCTTTCTGTATATTTTTCTACTTGTTTGAAACATCTTCTCTGCCAAGATCCCACCGATCCAGCTCGACTGGTGTGTGTGTTATGCAACAGGAATACAATAATAATTTCAACATGAGCCTCTGATTTCTTTTTGTGTGTGTTCAGTGTCCCAAACAGTGCAGTCCTCCCAGCCAGTAACATCAGCATGGTTGTGAAAGCATGACATGGTTGGAGTGGTTGTTTAACAAGGTTATTGCTGGTGTTTGACTCAGGTTTCATCCCAGTGGCAGCATCATTTTCTTCATTTAGAAAATGGTTGGATTTGAGTTTAGGTAGATGAACATAGTCGCCTGCTGGGATTTAGAAGAGCATCTCTCCTGCAGCCTCGTTATGATGAAACAGGATTAGAGAACAGTCTGAGAAATAAATGCAGGCTTCCTGTTTCTCATCATGCTCCATCATTAACCTTCCTGCTCTCTTCTCTCTCTTCCTGTCTCCGTGCAGCCCAAGCTGCTGAGGCCGACTCTGCTGCCCGGCGAGGAGCTGGTGATGGACGGCATGCGGG
>OOFC01016902.1:0-15398 GCA_900323345.1 Pseudochromis fuscus
GAAGGGCCAAGGGGGAGAATTGAGATTGGGCCTTAATCTCCTCTTTTGGACACCAAACAAACTCATTCTTTCGCCGGTCGCAAACAAAACACTTCGATTTGAATGACAGGGCCGTGTCACAGGAAGTGCTCAACGCCAGTTTGCTGGACCGGAAGTTAGCCGACGCCATATTGTGCACAGAGCCTATTGACCTATCGGTAAACTAAGCTAATGTTGACCTCTTGTTTTGCTACGAATATGAAACGCCTGAGTGTACAATCGTGGCACTAAAACATCTGACAACCAGCATGTGAAAGTATTTTACGTCACAAAGAAAGATAAAACTCTTTGTCAACTTTGTAAAAGGTGTGAAGTTGAAGTAAATATGGTGTGTTGTGGTGTTTTTAGGGGAGTGAGCTGACTGTAGATGGATGGGTGTGGAGGAAAACTTGATCAGTTGTCAGAGTTGTTGTAGATATCTATGTTCTGTTGGTTAAATAATTGTACTAACTAAAACTTTCAGCTTTATTTGCAACCAAAACACAGACTGAAGACATTTGGAAAATAACCTCATTTCCATCTTCATCTTTCAGCACTATTGCCAGAATCTTGTGATGTGAGTAAAAACCACCAGTACAGCTACTGCATTTGTCTTAAAGTCTGCCGGTGCTAATGTATGAGTTGTGGCTTCAGTTTGAGGCAAATATTAGGATTCAGCATTAAGAAGAAGGGTGAGCTAAATAAAAACATTCTGCATGAATTTACAGAGCAGAAAAGACAGATGGTGCTAGAAGAAAGTGAGGAAAAAAAGATAAAAAAAATGAGTCAAGATTCGTCCAAGACCAAAACAGAAAAAGACCTAAGTTCAAAAATGAAGAATATGATGATATCATCAGCAGCAGTGTGCTGTACTGCTGCAGAGGGCTGATGGTGCAGTTAATTTTTCTCCCTGAGACTCCGTCCCGGGGGATTTGAGAGTCCATATCTTGATTCATGGCCGGCAGTGGTGCAATTGAACATTTTAAGAGGAACCAGGGGTATACAGTAGAGCGTAAGCCTTAATAAATGGTGTTCTTAAGAGCCATTCATAGCCTGTCCTGAGCATGCGGAAATGATGACGGATCGGTTTTCTTTGCCGTGCCTCATTTCTTATCCAAATGAAATCCGGGAAGTCCATTCATCCCCCTTAGGAGATAATAAATTGGTTGAGTTGTTGGCTGTATATAGACCTCTGGAGTTGACCCACCTCTGTGCTTACTGTGCGCCGGTATCCTTTACCTTCTTCCTTAACGGCAGCACATCATTCTCCCTGATGACCTCTCTTTTTACGTTCAGCCTTTTCAAGCTTCACTTTGAAGTCATTTACAATAGAATAAGCTATTATCTGTTCATTTATACCCATTCACAGTCACTGCATACATAAATAAAATAAGTAAGACCTGGAAAACCTTCCTTATTACTTTTACTTTCAATATTAATCACAGGTGTTTTCTACCAGTATCATTCATCCATTTGCTATACCTGCTTACCCTGCTGGCTGTTTGAAGGAGCTGGATTCTCTCCCAGCTTGCATTTGGCAAGCCCTCCAGTTTCAGTACCAGGGATTCACAGTAGTACTTAAACATAGCACCTGGACCGGTATTCCTATTTAAAAATACAACAGCTTAAAACTGCATTATACATCACAGCAGCATACCTGGCCTGCTTTTAAAGGTATAGGGATTTGTAAGAGAATCCCAAGTGGCCAAATACAACCGGGGGGCGTTGCAGGAAAAACACACCTTGTTAAAAATGGTATCTCTGATGGGTTAACATTTGTATTAGAATCAATATCATTAATAACCCAGGGACATGGCAGAAAACTTTCTTTTTCACTTGTGGAGTTGAGCAGTCAACTCAATCAATCATCTATATGTTTGATGCTGTTACTTTAGTGTCGATACGATACCTTTTTTGATGCCAATTTTCTTAAATCGATTTTCAAGCTCTTAAAGTCCTTTTTCAGCAGGTAGGTTAAAGACAAGATGATGGAAACTGGATATCTTGAACCTCAGTTCAACCTCCCTGTGATATTGTGTCTTTGTTGAGAGAGGTACTCCTCATTTCACATCCTCAGAAAACAGAGGATGTTGCTCTGAAATAGCTTCCTGACGTACAAACAAATCATACAAATGATGCCAGGAGCGTCATCTAAGGTTCGATTTCAAGCTTCAGATACTTGACAGAAAACCAGTATTTTAATAGAAGGCCCAATACCCCACATCCGATAATCATCAAATTGCCCTAGATTGTAGACATTATCATCCTGAACATGACTGTAGATTTTCAACAACATCTAGGAAGATATGACAGAGGTATGAATTTTTACCAGAAGAGGTGGCACATTTCATTGTATTTTGGTTTGTACCTACTGCTTCCTCCTTCTTCTTCCTCTCTGGTTCATAGGCGCAGTGGTAGTGTTTTGATGTGCCTGCCATTGTCTTTGTTAAAACAATTGAACCTTTATAAGTGAGAGGGATTTCGTGAAATTTTGGATTTTTTGTTTTTCTTGTACACTTGCCTGGACTTCTATGTGTCTCTAAGTGTTATCTGCTGAACTACCAGTCGTAGTGCTTTGCTCTCAGATGAGGGGAAATCTTGTGGTGGAAATTTTAAAGGAGCTCCTCCATCGTCCATCGAGGAGGATGTGGTCTATGTTTGTTGCTGTTGAACAACTTTTCACTCATAAACTTATCCCAGGCACTTGTGTTTCATCAGATTTGTCATGTTGCCAATCTTGGCAAGCAAATGTCTTTGCATATATTGCATATTGCGCCCTGTTGGCACTGAGCCTGATAAAATAGAGCCAGACGTTTGATCTTTCAGACATTTCTACACCTACTATGCAGTGTACACTTTAGTTACGTGTTTCTCGATACAACACCACAGACATGTGAGCCCCCTCTGTGGGCATAATGTTGTTAGCCACGTGGTTTGGGGATTCACATTTTGATACCAGGAGTTTAGTATTTGGATGTCGCCATGATGGTTTTCTGGAGCCTAAAGTGACCATATTTGGATATGAAGGGAGGAGTGAGGAATTCCCTGGGGAGTGAGCCTCCAAACAACCTGTAAATCATTGGAAACTTGAGCTGTCAATCAAAGTAACCACACCCCTAAATGTTCCTCTTTTTGAAGCCTGATATCTACATTATGATGAAATGATTTTCAGATGTTCAACCAGATCACTGAGAAGAAGAGCTGACTTTAGCGAATGACATCAGAATGATCTGTGGGAAAAGTTGTGGAGTTTTTGGAGCTAGCATCTAGTGGCCATTGGTCGTATTGCACTTTTTTTTGTACTTTTTGAACTTGCATTGTTAGATGCTGCACCACATTTGATATGATGTAGGTAACATGGTGATGCAGTCGTTAGCAGTGCAGCCTCACAGGTTACTGAAAAAAATTACCTTTGTTTTTGTTTCTATATCAAACATGAATCCATTGACATGGTAGTAGCTGGAGGAGTAAACATTAGTTTGTTGGAACAGTATCATTAGTTATTTCTGTCACAAACTGTAAAGTGTTGATGGTGAAAATTATTCAATTAGAAACATCTTGTTAGTGTGTTATGGATTTTACAGAATGTCATTGATCATGGCATCAGTTCTGTTGCTAGGTGATGATAAGTAAACAAAAGCTGGATCGTGTTCAGCAGGTTTGTTTTTGGCCTTGACTATGACCTACAGTAGCTGTGTTCTGGTTTACAATAATAATCATAATGATGTTAATAATGATAATAATAATGGTTTGGATTTATATAGTGCCTTTTTTCTGGAAGTCCAGACTCAAAGCACATACAGAGACCATTATTCATTCACACCCAGTCATACAGATGGTAATAAGCTAAGTAGCCACAGCTGCCCTGGGACAGACTGATGGAGGGATGGCTGTCAATTCGCACCTACAGCTCCGCCGACCACCACCAAACCATTCATTCAACATTCATACAGGGAAATTGGGTAAAGTGTCTTGCCCAAGGACACACCAACAATGACTGGGTGGAGTGGGAATTGAACCACTGACCCTTCGGTTGGTAGAGCCACGTCTTTACAATAAAAGTTGAAAAAAGTGCAGCAGATGTAGTGGCTTCTTTTTGGAGAGATGCTACATGACATAGTGCTAATGTTATAGATATATATATATATAAATGTTGTAGCTAGCTAGCTATGGTGTATTGTTATGTTTCAATTATCCAATCAAATTGCTTGAAGTGTTTTCTCCCGCCTACATACTCTTTTTGCACACATTAGATACTCCCAAAATGGTGTTTTACTACTACTTTAACTACATTGTAGACTTTGTCAGAGATCAAACTTTTGCAGAACACATTTTTCCAGCAAAAACGTGGAAGAAGTTTCATACTCAACAAACTATGAAGTATTCCTTTAACCAGGTACCTATTTGTTATCATTACTTTACTTAAACTCCACAATAAATTTTGGCAGGAGCAAAGACATTGGTGCACTGGTCTCTTCAACCTCTGCCAACACCTGCTGTATTGTGGTACCATAGCTCCTCTTTTAATTCCATAAAAATAAATTCATAAATAAATGAAACAGTAATTAATCCACTTAAACGGAACCTGTTCAGGTTCCTGCCTACGGGCACAGGTTCTCAACAAAATTAAAAAATAACAAACGCTTTGCTTCGGTGGCAAAATGTGCATATCTGTAAAAGCAAAATGGTACAAGCAGAATGTGACCTAAATACCTAAAATGTCCACTGATGCTTCTGCTTTACTGAAATGAGAAACAGGCTGAGGATCAGATCTGTGCAGAGCAGTGAGGAAACTTTCAATTGAAAACATGAAACAAATAGAAAAGCGGTGTTTCCATCACGTTCCCCATCATGTAGCTCTTTGAAACTCTCTCTGACGACAATAAAGTGACAGCAGCTCTCATTAAACAGTTAATTGCTAATAAAGCTCAGATCTGTGGTACAGCATTGTGCCAGAGGTATTATTAGAATTAAAATTAAAGCAAATTTGATCCGGTGAGTTTAATTATGTTTTTGCTGTTAATAGCTCTAATAAGAAGCATCCTCCATCATGTTGGTGATAGCTCTGCTGCAGGTGGAGGAGTTTCACAATCACACGTTTTGCAGCAAGTCACAATTAGACAGACACTGATGATGAAATCCAGGCTGATTTTAATGAAGCAGCTTTTCACTCCTTCATGTTGTGGAGCATGTGAATCTCACGTCTTTACATCTGGAGGTGATGATCAAATGTTCGTGCAAATGAGATCCCAGGAGACGCAGTGTGAGATCCTACGTGATGTTATCTTTATGCTGATTTCCATACTTGAAAGACAAAGGGTCACAGTGCAGTCTGGTCTTTCTGTGTTCAAAGATACATGTCCAAACAGAGCAGAATTATTACTTCACTATTTCATTTGGACTGCTGCGTCTATAGATTATGACATCATCAGAGGTTCCTGGGTTCTTTGTGAATATGAATGAATTTAATAAATTCACCACTTTTCTTTTGGTGTTTGGCTGTATCTGTACTATTGAAACTTTGGCAGAACTTGGATACAAACTGAAACTCCATTAAGTATAAATGACAAAAATGCAAATTGGATTTAAAGAAACATAGCAGCAGAAACGTAGCACAGAATTACAATGCAAAATGGAGTTAAAGTAAATATGGAATTTCCTCAAATAAGGACCAGTAGGCAAAGGCCAGGTCTCTAATAATGTCCAGGACCTGTTATCGATATGAATATATTAAAGAAATCGGGAAAGAAATGGGTGAACACAACATAATATCCCTGCAATTATTTAACAATAAAAGCCCAAAAAGAAAGAGTTACTGTCCCTTAAAATGTGAGTGGGCTCTTATTTTGAAATGGTGTAGGACATTTTAAGTTTGTATTTCCCATAGACTGTATTACAACGCTAACGCAATGTCATCTGTTGTCGTTTGTCACCTCTTTGTTTGTGGACTCACATTGAGTGAAGCCAGGAGTTTGGTATTTGAACGTTGCCATGTTGGAGTTGTTTGGACCTTTATAAGTGACCATATTTGGGTATGAAGACAGGAGTGAGAGGGTGGGTGTGACCGTTGAACACAAGGACACTGGCCAATGTGTGCGAGACTGGAGTTTAGGGTTGGTTTCATTGAAGACCTGTCAGTCAAGTAGCCACACCCCTAAATCTTCCTCTCTTTGAAGCCTAATATCTACTTTATGATTAAATGATTTTCAGATGGACCAGATCTCTGAGCAGAAGAGTTGACTTTAACTAATGACATCGAAATGACTTGTGGAAAAATTGTATTGACTGAATACAATGACTGAAATTTAATGATGAAAATGGCCATTTTTGATCTGTAGGTAATTGGAGCCAGAGGTTTTTGGAGGCGGCATCCAGTGGTTGTCGATGGCATTACACTGCATTGGCCTCACTTTTGATTCCCACTTGCTTCATCCATTTCTATATAGTCTATGGTTACGACTAGAGCTGCAACTAACTAATGACATAAGAATGACTTGTAGAAAATTTTTTGAGCCAGCATCTAGTGGCCATTGGGAGTACTGCACTTTTTTGCACTTTTGCATTTGCCTGTTTTTGTTGTTGTTAAAATTTGTATTCATATTTTCACATCAGTTATTTGCACATACACATATGGTACATATATCCTCTACAAGAAGATTCATGGTCAACCATGGTGCAAGAAAAAAACTTCCACAAAATTGCAAATGGCAAAAAAAAATCTAGAAAATAACAAAACCGCCAACATGAAAGGCAGCTGAGAAAGTTTCCCCTTGACATCTTGATATTATTTCTATACATGTATACACATCTATATATTCACATAGTTGTATACAAACGTATAGCACATGTTGTGAGTGCACCTTTATTCAGCATACATGTCCAACATATATCCACTAGCACCTCTTACTGTCCCTAAGATGATTCACCTTTAATATGAGCAATGATTTTTTGCCACACTCCATTATTTTTGCTTGAGGCATTATTTGGCTTGGCAATCATATTTTCAAAAGCCGCAGTCTCTGTCATGAGTCATCCAGTAAACTCTGGCATATGTGGGCTCTTCCACTTGTGTAGAATAAGCCTGGCTGCTACTGTCAGTCCAAGCTCTGCTCTAATAAGACCTGGTGGCATTTGAGATTTGTCCCCAAACAATCATAGCTGTGGCGATTCAACCAGGGGTCTTTGATCCACTCTTCCAGATTTTTCAGTACCAGCCTCCAAAATGGCAGAACCATGGGACACTCCCACAGAGCAAGGAGATATGGGCCTATTTCTTTGTTACATTTCCAACATTTATTGTCCAGAATTAAACCCATTTTATACAGTTTCAGGGGTGCTAACCAATATCTATGTACAGTTTTATAGTGTATGAACTTGCTTCTTGTATCCCTTGGAGCCCAACCTACATCTGAGATAATATCCTGCCATAGCTCATCCCTGATCTCACTGCCAATATCTTTTTGCCATATCAGTCTCAGGCCTTCACATAGTCTGCCTTATATATTTGACATTTTTCTATAAAATACTGAGGCAGAATGTAAAATATGAGAGGAATTCAAAAACAACTACTTCTTTCCTTTCAAGTCCAAAAACAGACTTCATGCTGCTCTTTAGCTGTAGATATTTCCAGAAATCCCCTTTATCAGCCAGGTTAAATTATTTCCTAAGGTCCTCAAATAACAAACACATATTTGTAGACATTGCTGCCAACTTGTATTCCTTTTGCCAGCCATGTGGTCCACATAACTACCGTTTTCCCTTTGAAGACTGAAGGGTTGTTCCATAAGGATCAATAGTTCTGTTTGTATTGTGAGATGCCCAAAATCTTGTGCGCCCTTGTCCATGCACATTGGTGATGTTGTAAAATCAGGTTTCCTTCCACTGTTTGGTTCATTGTGTTTTTCTGCGATAACCGATCAGTTACACTAGAGGGTGCTGCAAGGGCCCTCTCTATCCTTACCCACCCAGGGTTAAACTCATAGTTTGCCCAATGTCTTGCCATCTTAATAATTTCAAATGCTACCTTACATAATTCCATATTCAGGAGGCTCATTTTGCCAATATGTCTTGAGGCAAAGAGTTTTTTCAAATCAATTCTGAGCTTTTTCCCATTCCATAAAAAATCTTTTTGTATTGTTTTAAAATTCCTTCAGAGATGGTTACTTGTATCATCACTGAGACATGATTAAATTGTACAGTTACTACCATCTTAATAATATTATTTTTTCCTTCTAAGGTGAGATTTAGCAGTTTGGATTTGTCCAATTGTGCCCTGATTTTTTTGGGTTAAAGGCATCATATAGATTGAGATGCATTTGCCTCATTTTTGAGGCCCCGTTGCTGCGTCCATTTCTATACACAGTCTATGGTATTAACAGTGTAACGTGGTGACTTTAATGTTTTGATCCACTCTGCTCCTGATCTAGTTTGAAGCATCTAAACAACACTTCATACTGATAGTTTATTAAACTTACCAGGGCTGCAACAATTATTCAACATAATCGATTACGTTGATTCCTAAAACTAATCGACGTAGAAATTCAAGAATCGATGTGTCGTATTATTGTTTCTGTTATTGGTAAAACCAAATACATGCCAGGAGAAAGTCATCTCTACTTGTAGTTCCCTACAGTAACTGGTGGGGGCAGTATCGCTCCCACTGTTTATGTTATTCACAGAAACTGGCAGGAAGAAGAAGAAGCACGACAGTGACGGGCAGCAGAACCAACCAATAATGAGGGAAGATGCGAAACAGCACGGCTTTTTGTTTTTTTTAAAAAGGCAAAATAGCACGTTGGCCCTCTTGATGGGAAATGTGCGTACAAAAACATAAGACGGACATTCGACCGACACAAAGTATTGCGCACACTCTGCAAGAAGGAATGTTCACCAAAGCACTTCCAGTTTAAAATTAAACATAAACGGGAAGCACACGTTAGTCAGGGATTCTGCTAGCAGTTAAGCTAACCCATTGCCCAGCTTGCGACAAACCACCTTCATGGAAATTTTTATCGTTTGACAGCGCTATTTATTATTGCACTTTAACAAGCATTTCTTATCCAATTGTTCGATTAATCGATGGAGTAATCAATAGATTATTCGATTACTGAAATAATCATTATTGATTGAAGCTGTGCTTTGATTAGACCATCAACATAAAAGTATTTTGATTACCCAAAAGTTATTTGGTATTTTTTAAGCCTCAAACCCTAATTAGCAAAACTTTTCATGATTCCACCTTCTAAAGCTTGTTGGTGTGATACATGATACTAAACATAGTATCTTTGGGTTCTAGACCGATTGTCAAAACAAGACATTTGAAGATGCAGTTTTTCATTTTTATTTTAAGTAATCAAGGAAAATAATCAGCAAAATAATTGCTAGTTGCACCCCGACAATTATATTCCTCAGAGCTAAGGCGTCTGAGATCAGTATCATTTCAAATGATATAGCTTTCCCTGTGAAGCTTTTATCCAAAGACATTAGATAAAGAGTTTAAATAGCCTGGTGTGTCTTACTAATATTTAAATCTGGCCTGTGCCTTTCAGATTCTGACATATAAAGGCTGAAATATTATTCAGTCCAAATCAAACAAAGCCTAAAAATATGTCCTTTCTAATAACTCCCACAAGCGCACTGGAGACATGTGCAAACACTGAATACTCCAGTGTGCTTTTAGGTTTTATTAATGTCATGTCAAAAAAGCAGCTCACTGAAATCCTTGATTTGTATTAAAAACCTATTTTGCTGTCTTTTAAATATCTGACATTTCATGCCATAACTGCTGTGCCAGATGATTGTACGTAATCAGACAATGGTGGGTTAGGAATGACCTAGTTTTAAAATAACAAACAAAAATCTATATGGATAAGTATGAAAAATCAGGCATGGTAATGAGCTAGAAATTGCAGCATTTTTCATTATAGTTGCTCTCCAGCATCAGCCTCAGAGGTGATACAAATGAAGCCAACACAATTCCTTAAATGGCCTCACAACTGGCTCCAGCTGTAGGTCAATCCCAAGAGAGACCCTCCATGGTAAAATGTCACTATGGGTGTGGTTTGTCTTTGGCTAATGTTTGTTCATGAAGTAATTGTTTTTGTACAACTCACATGTTTAAATCGAACAAAGTCTTAAAGTAATGCACACTCAGGGGCGTGACTGCTTTGAATGACAGGTGGGTGCCACCCATACACTATATAGAAATGGACACAGCAACCAAGACTCAAAAAGTAGGGCCAATGTGGAAGTGCAAAAAAAGTGCATTTCTCCCAAAGGCCACTAGATGCTGACTCCAAAAAACTCCAATTGACTTCAGTTGTTCAAGGATCAGACCTACCTCCTCACTCCTCCCTTCATATCCAAATATGGTCACTTGTGGCTCCAAAAAAATTATGGTCACATTCAAATAACAAACTATTGGCTTTAGAGTGCGAGGTGGCGTCATGTTAGCTTCATCCTTTCTATGGTGCCATTACATTAAGTTAGCTTCAGTCAAATCCACCCCAGCTTCTCGCTGTCATACGATCACTTCCTGTTCCAAAAAAATCCAAGATGGCAACGACCAAATGCCAAACTTGAGGCTCCATCTCTTTATATAGAGTCTATGCTGTCTATGTTGTATTTCAATTATTGTCTGTAGCTTTGATGTGCAGGCACTGCTGCACTCAGTTGTTGACTGTGTGGTTTCTGTGAGTAGATTACATGGCAGCGGATGAGATCTGTGTGATCTTACTGCAGCTCGCCACATGGTGCAAGTGGTCAAAAACGAACCATGAAATAAGGCAACCTTTTTGAAGATGTCTTTGACCCATAGTTTGGCTGTAACTGGTGAGGGTTTTCTGCGCTGTCTACGCATATATATATTTCTTTCTCAATTTCTCTGGTAATTAAAGGTCGACCATCTGATAATAAGACACTTACTGTGGTGCAAACAGCAACAGCAAATAACACCTTTGGTTAAAATGGATGCAGAGAGGCAGTGTTTCTGGCTGTAAACAAAGCTCAAACTGAGACGTGCGAGCCATGTGAAGTGCTGTTATAAACAACCCCCACACTGAGAAAACGCAGCAGCGGCAGTGATATTTCTCATTTTTAGGGTGTAATTCAATATGGCACTCAAGAATTTATCTCTATATACTCCCATTCAGCTTTTAAATTTCATCACTCCCTTCTGCTTGTGTTACTCGTGCATTCTCATGTTTTTTCCCCCCACTTGTGTTATTTCATTGAGAACATCTTGAAAACTACTCGAAATGTTAGCTGCAGCTATTACATCTGCCTGTTTGCACAACACCCGTGCAAACATGTACACACATGCACACAGCCGTACTCACATGTATGCGCACACATATGTCTACAGTGACAGGTACAAGGACACGATATGGCCTTGCTCACTCTATTTAAACAGATTTGTATGAACAATACACAGCACTCAGAGGTGTGATATACTGTCACAATGTTTAATCAATAGTGGAATAGTTAGATGGGGGAGATGAGTGAAAACCTTTACACTTGCACTGAAACTCCTTCTCAACAACCTTAAATGTGCAGATCTATGTAAACACTGTAAAGGGGGTAACAAGACAGTGATGGATTGGCAGTCCCTTGGCTACTGAAAGCCTTATTTTAAAGGTGCTTTCTACAATTATTAGGTCAAGCTATATGGAATTTTTAAAGGAGCAGAAAACCCATGGTGAAAATGCAATTTAGAAGGTAGATTATGATTATTATCCTAATTATTAACTAAGGACTCGTGAGAATGTTTGAAAATGAAGAGCTCGTCCAACTAAGATATCCAACCTAAATGTCGGTCCTGAAACAGAAGTCTTTCAACACGTACAATTTCATGGAAGCTGCCATTTTAAATTTTTCAATCAGAAAAATGGGGGGATTTTTCTGATTGGTTTAAATGGTCTGACATGACATGGGTGCAGCATGTGGAAGTTATTTATTTTGAGTTACACTGCGGAAGCATGGGGATTGTTACTTTCTTACTACTTTACCCTTTGTTACTGAAGAGCAACACCAGTTGAGATTTATCCTTCAGCCCATGTGATGTCATCATCATGGCAGCCCAGTAGGGGCATTAAGAGTGCCATACAAAAGCACTCACAACTTTTTCATACATGGTCAACTATGCCTGAAATTAGGGCGTTATGGCTGAATAGATATAAGTGTTTCACATCGGTCGATATCGATAATTATTGATTTGTTTTTTTAACCTATTTGAAATAAGGTTCACGAGAAAAAAAGGCTGAATTTGCATATGTGTATATGTGCCATCTTGCAAAAGTGCTTTAGACCTGGTATAATGTAACGCGAGTCAAACACGTGAATAAGATTCTTGTTTCCACACTTCTCAACTGTACTGAGCGTTAGCATGTCCCTTGCTAAATGATACGCCGTTGCATCCGTTATTTCTTTATAATGTTTTGATGTTTGGTTGTATGACACTGCTGCTGAGTACCTCTCAATGGGGGGGCTGTTGCCGCTTGTGTGGTGGTCCACCTGCACCAATAGATGTCGGTGGATGTCGCTGTTTGATGTTGCTATACTCCAATGGTTGAGCGGCTGAGGTGGTACAATAAATTTCTCGTATTGCAAGACTTGGTAGGGACGACGACGACTTGTTGATGTGCCCTCTCCTCTTCCTCTCGCGCTGTCGCACTCATTCTCTCGTTTCACTCCACGCCGCTCATTTTTTAAGAAGTTATGAGGCACGGTGGTGAAGCTTGAAACTGTGCGTGTCACTCAACAGGTTGTTGCTAGGTTACCAAAGAGCGAGTTGGTTTGTTGATGCCACCAACCTTGCTAGCTGGGCCGTGAGAGGTCGAGAGGCTGAAGCCCTTCCTCTGCCTACATCCCCCAGAATGCCATGCGGTTCTGGATCAGGGTTTTCTTCCAGATTTTTTTCTAATGTAGATCAGTGAACTTATCGAACATTCTATCGGACGTATTTTCAATTGATATTGATCACGTGTCTATCGTGATAGATATCGCTATCGTTTTATCACCCAACCCTACCTGAAATGTTTCTTATGTGCTCTTAATATTACAGCTTTCAACCAGCGCATGTATTTACGATGCATTTTCTATTCATTTAAGTTCAAACTTCATAAACTAAGCTTCTGCTGAGATGTTCCTCCATCGATACAAACTGATGTAACCAGACACCCATGTAAAATGAACACAAAAGTTGACAAATTATGTTTCAGCTACATTTTACTTAAGGCTTTTTAATAAATCAGCAGCTGTGCAAATAGCAGCTCCTGCCTCGTCCTGGGAGTAGTTATCGTCAAAATCAACACATCTAAGAGTAAAGGACTGTGGAAAACAGTGCCTGCTGTTTGACATATAAACTATGCAATAATAATTTTCTCAGCTGCTGTCAGGATGAAAAAAGGATCAGAGTTTTGACATCGAATTCTCATTAAGCAAAATCTGAGCAATGCAGAATATACTGGTGACTTGACACCAAGAATAATCAAGTTGAAACATGTGGATCTACACAGTAGTGATTATCACATTGCAGTGGCACCTGCCAGTGGGTGTCAGTGACAATACGAGGCATCAATGGAACAGTCAAAGTTGATGTGTTGGAAGCAGCAATAACTCTAAGCATGAAAGGGATTTTAATAATTTGCGATGGGTAGATGACGTCCAGAAGTCCAGCGAATAAGAACCAGTGAGCCCACGACAGGGTCATGGGTGCCCAGGACTTGCTGATGCTCCTGAACCACGAAACAATGGAAGAACATGGCCTTGTCCGATGAATCACATAATCTTTTACATGACATGGACAGCCGGCTGTGTGCACTTCACTTACTCAGGAAGAAAGGCAGCAAGGTGCACTATGGGAAGAATGTGAGCCAGTGGAGGATGCTCTGAACAATGTTCTGCTGGGAAACCTTGAGTCCTGCCATTCATGTGGATGTTACAATGACACGGAGCAGCTACCTAAACATTACTGCACAGCCTCCAGGGTACGATGGTGATGACATCCCCTAACAATGTTGGCCTCTCAGCAGGATAATGCATACATTGTTTGGTTTGAGGATCGTGATCCCACAGATCGTCTTAGTCAGTCTGTAGACGTGCTGGGAAAATGTATCAGATTCACATCTTGGTGCCTGATACCTCAGCACACCCTCAGAGGTCTAATGGAGTCCTGGCCTCAGCAGCTCAGAGCAGTTTTGGAGGCACAAGGGGATCTATATAATGTTAGACAGCTGGGTTTAATGTTGGGGTTTATTGGTGTATAGGCCTGTAGACATTTCAGTATAAAAGGGATGTAATGGACTTGATTTGCAGAATATGATTTAGAAATTGATTTTAAAAGAACAGAATAAGAATAGTTTTACAATATCACAGCATAATAAAGATAATGGAGGAATATTTGGATATGATTTATGTTCACTTGGTGGAAATTAAGACAATAATTGTGTCACCTCTGAAACTTATTGATACTGTATTTAAAGTCGCACTGAAACAGCATTTCCAGAGTGTCTGGGAATGGAGCAGTTTGATTGGATCATTGAAACACAACAAAACACCACAACTAGCTAGCTAAGGTCTTTAGATGTCGCTAATAAAAACAAGCCTGCTCAAGATGGTCCAGCTGCTCCAGCAGACGTTTGTTTATCACCTAGCAACCGAACTGAAGCCATGATCTAAGACATTCTGTAAAAACTGCAACACAGTAACAAGTTGTTTCTAAATGAACCATTTGTAACTCACTAACATCAGAATCTTAATCAACACTTTACTGTTTGTTCCAGAACTAACTAAAAATACTGTTCCAACTACTACTGATTACTACTACTACTACTGCTGCTACTACTCTGTCAGTGTTTTCTGGTGGTAACAGCAGATTGATTGACAGGTGGATGGAATGATGCTATTGGTTGAAACTGCTCTGGGCAAGATTGTTTAACCAGGAAGTAAAAGTGGTAAAAGTGATTTGATATAAAAACAAGTAAGTGAACGATAAAGCAAATGATGTGATCTACAAGCATTAAAATATATATATATATGTATATTTTTATTTCAGGTGGACTCTATGAAGACATTGTACACAGGTATGGACCAATAACTGCTTATTTTGTTAAGTTGTGGAAAGCCACTCCAGATTTAGGGCCACAAAAACCGCTTATATATTTTCCTACAAGTTCTTTAAAGCTGTGTTAGTAATCACATCGCTAAATATTCACACAGAAATATAACCGCTGACATGACAGCACGTGCAACCTTGTTCTTCCTCAGGTCTGCAGTACAAAGCTGAACCACTTTCCAAAAAGCTCTTCACCCATTACACACACACACACACACACACACACACACACACACTTGTCTCTGCAGCCTCTAAATACACATCAGTC